>MIQA02007335.1:0-12022 GCA_001887855.2 Sclerospora graminicola | reverse complement strand
CGAGAGGTAGTACAAGATCGGGATGCACATGTCCTGCCTTGAGACTGGGAAACAACATATCGATGGTTTGGCGGCTAAAACGGATGTACAGCATGACCTCGACCTTCACCATGACGGACTGGTCGTCAAAAGTCTGCGTCTTCCAGTCTTGAGGCTCAAGGATACACAATTCAAAGTGTTGACCGTAGAGACGCCACTGCTGTACAAAATCGTCAACCCCGCATAGGTCGACACCGACGACGTCATTCGCCAGGATAGAGCGCAAAAAGCTTTCTTGCAGCCCAGCCAAGGACAATACATAGCCATTCTGGTACACGTTGAAGAACTGCGTGATAAGGAACTGCGCGTGATACTGCAGTTGATGTCGGCGTTGGATCTCTTTGACAGCCGTTACTTTTCTGTCATGTAGAAATCGATACAGACGTTGGATTTCGGACTGCAGAGCTTGCACGTCATGCTCAAGTATCCGGATCTGACTTTCACGTTGGGCGCGATGTTTACGCTGATACAGCCGGTCTTGCAACCGCTTTTTCATAACGCGCATGATCCTTTTTTCTGGCAAATTGTTGGTGACTTGCTTTTTGGTGCTGACGAAGGCAAGAGCACACTGTAAATCTTTATAACAGCCGTCAGTCTTCGCCAAGTCGGACATGGCGTGAAACGAGCACATGTCTTGAGAGAGGTTTCGCAGATTGCAGTTTGACACCGGAAAGTGGCTGAGCTTGACTGGCATGACTTCAATTTCACAATGCCATGCAGGTTCGACTGCGGTTGGCTTCACTCGAATTTGATTGTAGTTTTAACCCCCATCTCACCTAGCTGACGTGCGATTGATTTGTGTTGAGTCTGGACTTGTCTAAAGTTCGATTAGTATAACGGAACGCAACAAGCTTTTATGGCTGATAGAACGTGAGTCTATCCTACCACTCTCTTGTATCTTATTCTCGATTTTCAAAACAATTTATTTGTTCTGTAAATATTAATACTTCAGTTCAAGTTGTAATAATTTTTGAAGCAAAACAGATTCGGTCCTTCGCATATTTCTGATGAGATGGGCTAGTTGGCTTATGGTTAGAGAAAGCTAAAAAGCTGCTGAAAATTGAAGGGTGCATTTAGTTTAGGTAAGCGTAGCGGGTTATCATATAGTTGAAAAGTTTAGAAAAAGATTTAGTCAAAAAACTTCGCAGAAGCAATAGGAAAGTTGGTTTAAGATCTTTCCCGTCTTGGTAACAGTTGAAAGTTAATCTTGTCGCCGCTTTGACTTTTAATTTCTCATGTTTAAAACACATTTTCTGTGATAAACTTAAAAATCGACGTACCGTATTTAAATGTCTCATCCTAATTTGTAGCTGCACTTGGGTACATGCATATGGTTATGAGATTCATGGTCAACGTAGCACATGCTTAACAAACATCGAAAACTCGGTAATACTGTCCTCTGCTTTGACGCAGTTCGTGCACTATACTACAAACCAAAGCTATCAGCTAGACGCCGCCAGGACGTGAAGCTACCTCTTCTACGTAACATCACGGAGCAAATACAAATTAAATCTCGAACAAGCCTACGAGAGAAACGACAGATCGAGTCAAAACAGGGTTGTTTGGTATTCCTTGAAGCTAATCCGTATCCAGAGCAACTCGCAATGGCATCAACCTATTCTACATCATATCTACCAGTAGAAGATAGCTCTATTACTTTATAAGTTCTTCGGAATGTGATGCCGTGAGGACTCCATTGAGCCATATGACAACATCATTGATGATATCAACAACGACAACTATTTGGTTTCTTTCAATGTGATTTGGAGCACCTGAGCACTTGAAAGACTACCTCGAACAGACCTACGTAACAAAGGTCAATTTGAGCGGCATATAGGTCAAAAATGGGTCACTTCGTAGTCAATCCGTGTTTAATGAGATTACCGACGGCACTGGCCAACAATTCCTTGCAGTATAGATCCACGGACAAACGCAACAGAAACGTTTTAGTTAGAACCCGTATAATATATTATTAACGGAGACATACGTGACTCTAATTTCTACGCGAATGTCTTGCTTAGAATCTCACAATGTTACCATCACCATATCTCTTGACTACAAATGAGATCAGCGCTCACGGATGCTCTCCTACGACACGTTGAACCCGCTCCACTGCAGGCCTTGCCGTCAGGCGGACAACCAGACGTTCTCTACCTGCTCTTCTTCGACGGAGGATCGCGCGGCAACCCGGGCCCAGGCGGCTCCGGGTCGGTGATTCTCCGAGTACACGTCCCAACGCACGCAGCGGCGATCACGTGGGTCGCGAGCATGGCATACAGCGCGAAGACGACAACGAAAAACCTTGCAGAGTACAACGGACTTGTCCATGGCCTCCGACAAGCGAAGGTGAGCGGCTTCGTGCCACTGCACGTAGTGGGCGACAGTGCGATGGTGCTCTCGCAGCTCCGGATGCACCGCTCCCCGCTCAAGCCCCAGCTTGCAGCACTCTATCGCGAGGCGAGAGCACTCGCGGACGACGTCGCGGTCGCCAGCTGGGCCCATCACTACCGTGAGTACAACTAGATGGCGGGTAGAGCAGCCAACGTCGCGATGGACACTCGAGCATCCGCTCAGGTGCTCACACCGACTTCTCGTCACCTCGTCCGCTCGGTGGAAGAGGTCATGGACCAAGACGTCAACCACTGGCTAGAGACGTCGCTCGTCGCGGAAAGCGAGGAGCACTCAGGGCCGGCAATGACGGCGCGCAAGAGCGCAGCCGCAACACGACAGCTTCAACGGCGGCAAGCAGCCGTACAAGGCTTTACAGGAACGTAATTTTAAGTAAGCGGCGCAGCGACTGGATCGCGGCCGAACGGATATCTTAGGTCGGAGATCGTACCTTAATATACCTCACCTTCATCATCATCATCTCTACTACAAAAACCGTGCGACCGTAACTTTTGACGAATAGCTTCTTTTCATTGAGCATCATAAGGAGATACAATGTCTCGGAATATTTCGAGGATCTCCATAGCAATTTCATTGCATCCATTTGTCGAAAACGTTTAGGATCCAGCTCTGTTCAGCCCGTCTCATTGGAATAGATATACTGGTGTTTGTTCCTGTATTTAAACGCGCTTCCAGCACTGATCGGATTAACATTTTACTGTGAATTGCTCTTCTCAAACTCATTCCCGTAATGAGACGGATCTTTGGATGATGCTGATGGTTAGTACGACGTAGCATGAAATTAGAACTCCAGAGATTAGGCCCGTTTCTGATGAGACGAGTCTTTTGGTTTAAGCTTTGGTTATCGGAGTAAATGCTTGAGAATCTACCTATTACAAATGCTTGTGCTCAGACCCCAAACAGAAAAGTAACATCAAATGCTTCGTTATACATGTTCGATTTGTCAGTGCGAGTTAATTAGCATAGAATGCAAAATTGCTTTTTCTAAACATTTCTCGCCCCTATCACACTACAGGAATTGGCTGTACTGCTTAACTTTTAGTAGTCAAATTAACAAAGTACAATTAAATGCACTTTTCACACGCGTATTGACTCACGGTCGCGACCCTTGTTGCATGGGTTAATCGGTACTTTGAGCTTGAAAACGTACAGTCCCAGTTCGGAAAAAAGGAGGACTTGAGATTGGGCTACACCTACTACAGTAACAGTGTATTTATGCGTGGTAAAACCGCGGGTTAGTGACAGATGCCAAGCCTGCACACAATGACATTGTGAAATTGAAGCCATACCAGTCAAGCTCAGCCACGTTCCGGAGTCAAATTGCAATCTGCGAAACCTCTCTCAAGACATGTGCTCGTTTCACGCCATGTCCGACTTGGCGAAGACTGACGGCTGTTATAAAGATTTACAGTGTGCTCTTGCCTTAGTCAGCACCAAAAAGCAAGTCACCAACAATTTGCCAGAAAAAAGGGCCATGTGCGTTGTGAAAAAGCGGTTGCAAGACCGGCTGTATCAGCGTAAACATCGCGCCCAACGTGAAAGTCAGATCCGGATACTTGAGCATGACGTGCAAGCTCTGCAGTCCGAAATCCAACGTTTGTATCGAATTCTACATGATAGAAAAATAACAGCTGCCAAAGAGATTCAACGCCGACAGCAACTGCAGTATCACGCGCAGTTCCTTGTCACGCAGTTCTTCAACGTGTACCAGAATGGCTATGTATTGTCCTTGGCTGGGCTGCAAGAAAGCTTTTTGCGCTCTATCCTAGCGACTGACGTCGTCGGTGTCGACCTATGTGGGGTTGACGACTTTGTGCAACAGAAGCGTCTCTACGGTCAACACTTTGAATTGTGGATCCTTGAGCCTCAAGACTGGAAGACGCAGACTTTTGACGACCAGTCCGTCATGGTAAAGGTCGAGGTCATGCTGTACATCCGTTTCAACCGCCAAACCATCGATGTGTTGTTTCCCAGTCTAAAAAAGGGACAAGTGCATCCCGATCTTGTACTACCTCTCGTAACAGGCACCACATCTGTCGCCGGTGCCTACACGTTTGTGGTGGATAAAACAGGCTATGTGCCTAAGCTCATAGTGAGTCTAGAGCTATTGGAGACTTTGCGGCGAGTCCTCGGATCACTCCAAAACGTAATGCAGCTCACGAAAGGCAGTCGCATCACTCTCAGCAGCGGCACCATTACATTCGAGTAGATCAGAACGATCGTGAAAGAATCTGTGGACCATCTGTAGAAGTATTTGTGAGAATATTTGTGGAAATGTGGAGTATCGAGCTCAGCGCGTGCGTTTTACTTCGTTAAAACAAGCTAGAGTCAAAGTGTAAAAAGGTTAATGAATATGTGCGTTTGTCGTAACAACTGATGAGATGACGGGTTCTGTGTTATTTTGTAGTATTTTATCGAAATCGACAGATCAGAGAATACATACATTTAATTTCTCCCTTCACCGGGATGAAGGTATTAATTAAACTGATGTATTCTCTGTTTCAAATAATATCTAAATCGTTTCTGCTGCGTCTGGACCCATACTGTAAAGATTTTTTTTTTTGCCAGCGCCGTCGGATATTGTCGTACTCTCACTAAACACGGATTGACGAATTGGGATTGAAACAACGCGGTTTTGACCTATCTGCTGCTCAGATTGACCTTTGTTACGGAGATCTCTTCGAATTTTACGACTTGTTCTATTTGCTCTGTATCGCCGCATTAATTGCGTAGAAGTAGATGCGCGTCAACTCGAACCTTGACACCAGTTCTGCGATCAGTCGAAAGGACGCTGGTTGCCTCTGACCCTCTGACTATTTTCTCGCGGTCTGCAGTGCAGTGCACAACTGCGCACACTTTGGTCGTTATTTACTGTTGATGTTCAAGATGCGTACTTTCGTTCCCGGCAATATCTTTATCTAGCGATTGGTATTTTTGTTCGCATAGCACGGTGCGTGCATACCGGATATTGTTGTCATGAACCCGTTTCGATATACGACGTCATCGTATCCAGGCTAATACATGTAACAGCGACTTCATATTGCATTCATTCTATAGTAATGTATAAACTATTTACTGTATCTACGTGTGCTGCTTTCTTTAGCCCGTCTCATGGGAGAATACAAACGCGTCTCGTCTCTTCTCAAATTCATTCTCCTAATGAGACGGATCTTTTTTTTTTGGTTGAAGCTGATGGTTTAGTACGATGTAACAGCACATAGAACTCCAGGAAATCAAAATCCATTTTCTGATGAGACGAGTCTTTTGGATACTACAGTAGTAAGATTTAAGCTTATGGTTATTAAAAGCTTGAGAAAATAACAGTAACTTTAAGTTAGCTGTTAGTATTGAATGTTTGGGAAGGGCCAATTTCTGCAACGAAACACGTTTAGAAGCATATAGACTCACGGTCGCGACCCCAGCATGGCTCTAAAATAGAAACACAGACGACTTGACCTCGAGCTAATCTCATGGTACTACTAATAATGCGTTTTATAGCTATCGTACAATTAAATTCGTGGTATAACCCGTAATAGCAGGTCAGTAACATAGATGCCAATTGCAATCGAGCCTGCGCACAATGACATCGTGAATTTGAAGTCGTGCTAGTCAAGCTCAGCTAACATTACGGTGAAGGTCGTCGTTCTCGAAAACCCTGAAGAAATGTTTGCATTTCAAGCCATGTCCGACTGGGCTGACGGCTGTTGTGAAGATTTACATTGTGACCTTGCCTTAGTCAGCACCACAAAGCAAGTCACCAACAATTTATCCGGCAAAGGGCAATGCGCGTTATGAAGAAGCGGTTGCAGACCGGCTGTATCAGCGCAAACATCGCGCCCAACGTGAAAGTCAGATCCGGATACTTGACCATGACGTGCAAGCTCTGCAGTCCGAAATCCAACAACTGTATCGATATCTACATGATAGAAAAGTAACGGCTGCCAAAGAGATCCAACGCCGACAGCAACTGCAGTATCACGCGAAGTTCCTTGTCATGCAGTTCTTCAACGTGTACCAAAATGGCTATGTATTGTCCTTGGCTGGGCTGCAAGAAAGCTTTTTGCGCTCTATCCTGGCGACTGACGTCGTCGGTGTCGACCTATGCGGGGTTGACGACTTTGTGCAACAGTGGCGTCTCTACAGTCAACACTTTGGATTGTGTATCCTTGAGCCTCAAGACTGGAAGACGCAAACTTTTGAAGACCAGTCCGTCATGGTGAAGGTCGAGGTCATGCTGTACATCCGTTTTAGCCACCAAACCATCGATCTGTTGTTCCCAGTCTCAAGGCAGGACAAGTGCATCCCGATCTTGTACTACCTCTCGTAACAGGCACCACATCTGTCGCCGGTGCCTACACGTTTGTGGTGGATAAAACAGGCTATGTGACGAAGCTCATAGTGACTCTAGAGCTATTGGAGACTTTGCGGCGAGTCCTCGGGTCGCTCCATAACGTAATGCAGTACACAAAAGGAGTTGTATCAACAGTCGAGTAGATCATGTGGCTTGATGTGTGAAAATATCGGTGTAAGTATCGAGCTAGGCCCAACACGTGCGTTTTAGTCGTCCACTAATCTAGTGTGTAAAAAGCGTAATCAGTATATATGTTCGTAGTGATCGCTAAGGAAACAAGACGGTTTCAGTGTTCTTGATAACCCTTGTCTGGAATGCTACAGTACGAAAAAAGAATTGGCTATCATAATGGAAGAAGTGGGTCATCAAGCAAAAGCTATCTTATGCTTAGCCAAATCGCTCGTACAAAAAATGAACAGTACTATTTGTCATAATGTGACACACACTACCGTAAAAGTCGGATCCAGTGGGACACTTTTTCCGTCGTCTTCAAGTAAAAAAAAAGGTTACTGACTTCTAGATATCAATAACCACAACATATCAAAGGCAACACGCCCTTATTTGAAGCATGTTTTTGCCTGGTTACATTTTTCTGCTCACTCGATTTTGTGACTGGTGCAGAGTTCATAGTCGCGGCGGGCGAAGTACATCAAGGACAAGAATGCTGCGCTCAAGAAGCACATTAACCACCAATACACCTATCATTTTAAAAATGATGTGATTGTATTTTTAGCTGCGCACGATATCTTCAAAGTACGTTTTGTTCTTTTTGTTCATCGACAGTGCGAGAAAGCTGCTCACTTGAACGATACGCGACAAGCAGACGACTTGGTTGCTCATGCTCGAGTTTGCTTTCTCCAGGCTGCTGAACAAGGTCATCGTGAGGATCAATACGAAATAGGTGCCTTTCTATCTTGCGGCTGTCGGTTCTTGCCCACTTGATTCATCAGTTGAGTGCTCGTAGGCGTCTTTCACGAGTATGGATGAGGTGGCTACGAGTCCAATGACATGGAAGCCTCGAGATGGTATGGAAAAGCTGCTGATCAAGGTCATACGGAGGCCGATGCAAGATTCGGGCGCCTCTTTCTCGTTGGAATCCACCTTCAGCACGATTTCGCAAAAGCTGTTCACTTTCTTCAACGTTCAGCGGCAAAGGTGCGAGAAATATTCAGCAACTTACAAGAACATATTTTGAGACTTCCGTGCTTGACTTTTCTTGACTCCATAGAGCGATCCAAGCGCTCAGACACGGTTGGGTGTGCTTTAAACGACTGGACGACTGGAAAAGGCGTCAAGCAAGATCTTGTACGGTCCTTTAGCAATTAGTAGGCTGGGCTGCTTTCACTCACTAGTGTAATAATCGTTTATACAAACTGCAAGTGCTGGCAGCGGCGTTGCCATGACGCGTCTTGCAAACTTGTTGCTGCTTCACTCGCCATCAGCTGCGTCACCATAGTCAGCTCATTACCGAGACCGAGTAGAATGTCACTCTTGTGCGCTGGGAACGGCGGCCACACAGATGCGTGCTACGCGCTTGGAAACTTGTTAGAGACGTCATTCTTTTTTCGTGATCAATCAGCTGCCGTTCGCTTCTACATCAACGCGACAACAGCTGCATCGGTACGTACCGTATGTGCTTCAGTCTATAACTCGTTTCGTCCGTGTCCTTCTCAACCCATCTTGTGTTGTAGCCTTATACAGCATCCGCAAAACGCGTCGCGACAATGAATTACTCGTGGATCGGCTGTACTGCCGATAAGACAAAAGCACATGACTTCTATGCCTTTGCCGCAAGGGATGGCAGCCCGGAAGCCTTGAACGCCCTTGGTACGACCATGACACGAGTTTCTTAAGGTCTTGAATCTCTCTATGTCATGGTCGTGTGCAGGGTTAATGTCAGAAAAAGGTGAAGGCTGTGTCCTGAATTTCCACAAAGCGGCAGAATATTACCGTAGCGCCATCGCGTTGAAGGGTCCACACGCTCACTTTAACTTGGGCTGTCTTCTTTTACACGGCAAAGGCGTCGCACGTAACGAGGAGGCCGCACGGGCATATTTTCAAAAGATGCGCTTAATCAATCGGGGTTCTTTTACGGTTTTGACGCCGATTGTTGCAGGCCACGGACCTTGGCTATACGCTGATGCAGCGATTTGTACTCGATGAAGCCCAGTGAGGGTTCATGGATCACCGGTGGACGTAGTTTTGTATCTACTTTGTAGTAGTACTGGTTGGTGTTCGTTCATGTTGTAGCTAGAAACATGCGAAAGGAAAACAAAACACATGCATTTATTGAGAAGAGCTCCTAGGAGACACGAAGAACCAAGCAAGGGGTCCCCCACATGCAACATTAACACTTCTTTACCAGTTGCGATCGCTCTCATCCCTTCTCTCCTTAGCAAATTCAAAGTGAAACCATGCCCACGACTAGGCAAGCTCGCCGCGCGTATACTTTCCTACATCCATAAACTTGACGGCGACAGTTCGGTTCGCAAACCCTCGACCATGTAACTCGGTAGCTGCATTCTGCGCCGCCTGCACATCGCCAAACTCAACAAAGACCGTACCAACGGTACCAGCAGGTAGCGAGAATAGGCTCCAGAGCCGGTCGGCTGGAAACACTGTAGAAGCAGAAAATTTCAGCAATAAGCAGAATGACATGTCCCCACGCGCTCTAAAAGCGAAGCGTCGTGAGACTCGTAAGAAGGCACGATGCCGCTTACCGCTGTGTGATGTATTCACAAGACATAACTCAAATAGGAGAGCATGGAGTGACATGCCCTTTTATTTGAGTAATGTTTTGGATTTAGATATCAATGGCAACACGCCATTATTTGGAGCACTAAAATGACGGTTACGTGTGGCCTTTGATATCTAGAAGTCAGTATTGGGGTACCCGTGACTTCCGACCTGTACCTTAGTTGTATTTGTACTGGTACACTCAACAAATCACGCGCCATGGTAAAACGCGCGAAAAACCAAAACTCAAGAAAACTACAGGTAAGGGCTTAGAGCATGCGATTGCTTATACCCGATAACGTATTGGTAGGGAGCACATGCTGTAGGGACAGAGTCACCAACTGTCGTAGCACGCAAGTTCTCTGTTAGCCGCTCAACTGTTTATAGGTGGAAGGCGAACAAGAGTAAACTTGAAGCTGCTGAATCAAAAAGGTTTTACCAGGATAATAGCCTACATCAGAAAGCAAAGATTGTCTTTCCCGAATTAGAGTCAAATCAAGTGTTCCTTTTCCGAGCATGCTTAGCTACATATTGTTCTGACAGTTGTTATTTGTATACTAAGACTACTTAACTGGATAAAGGAAATGCGGCGTGGCGCTTGTCGATGTGTCACATGCAAATGCATTGTTCTGATGACGGCCAAGTTCGAACCAGCGTTTGCTGCCAGTCGGAGCTACTTGACACTCACATCGTGGGTCCGTAGATCTCTAGCGCGCAACAATCTTGTTGTGCGGCGGATTACGCACCGGGGTACAAAGCGACGGGTTGAACTTCAGGTACGAAACTCTATATACTCATCTTGTAATAATTACCTACCGTATTTTGGCCTCTGATATACATAATTTTTGTTAAACTGTATAGGCTGTAGCTGATGAGTTTGCGTTGGCCATCAACGCCGCAATCGAGGGTGGCGGTATTCTAGCCGTCATACCTACTTCTGCGGACAAGCGTTCTGCGGTATTCAACATGGACCAGACCGGCGTCTATATTGACAGCCCTGGTCGTCTAACGGTTGATTACCGCGGAGCGCGTAACGTCGATGCAGTCCAAGGCGGTCCAGTAAGTTTCGCTCGGTGTAGCGTCTTTCTATGCGCTTCTGCTGTTGGCCATAAGCATTCGCCGTTTGTAGTGTTTGAAGGTACACCTGGCGCGAAGATAGATGATGAGCTAACTGAACCGGGCTTTGGACAACCGAATGTGGTTCGTTCATGCAGTGCAACAAAATGGACAGTGCGACTATTCTACTCTGCAACCATGGATTCACGAGGTGAGAGTTAATTTCTACTGTCTATTTTATTGATGTTAATATTTTTAGATATGGATGCCCTCTGTGACAGGATGCCGAGTTCTACTTTTAGATAGTCTAAACGTTCACAAAATATCCGCCGTTGCTTGGAAGAGGAGCTCGCAACGCAAGTTGAGTATATTCCACCAGGGATAACAGGACTAGCGAACCTATGAACGTCAGCGTGATGAAAGCATTCAAGGCGACATCCAGTGCGAAACTGCATTGCATTCAATTTATTTAGATTTATTTATATATACAACGACGATTACCCAAGAAGGAATGTATTACGTACCATGCCCGAAATCGTTTCCATGGTTCGGCAATGGAGCGACGCCGTATGCTATCCATCATGGTCGGCCATGCATAAGAGATGGTGATACCGACGACGATTGTTAACGACTTCCGCCGAGCACATTTGCTTCCTATAGGAACCGCTAACGTTGGGCAGCAAATTTGGCGTTTTTGCCAGCAACGACCCAGCTCTCAGCGTGGATATTGATATGCAATCGACAACTACCACTCAGGAGCCGGGGCTTGCCTTAGTACTAGACGGAAATAATACCGATGGGATTGGTGTCTCCTCAGATGAATCTAGGGAAGACGGCGACGTCATTGCTTGGCATCTTGGCGGTATTATAGTTGGAGAATAAATTGGCATGGGTATGCAAGAAAGTTGAATGCTCGGGTAATAGTATCCATACGGTGGCGCTACGGGCATGTACAGATATGGTGGATGCACTCCATTGCTGAGAACGGGCGGTACATGCACTGGCTGTTCATTCAAGGAATAATTTCATTCTCCACCATTCGGACCAACGCTGTCAACCTTTACACCGTTTGCTGCTTGCGTCTTCACTTGTGCACCTTTACCATCCAACGTTTGAGCAGCTAAAGCAGCTTCTAGTTTTGCGATTCGTCGCCTTTGACGTCGCAGTTACTTCTCTCTCGCTCTTGCCTCTTCACAGTTTGGTAAGTTGTTTGAGTGCAATGCCAGTTGTAGCACAAAAATTGAAAACCACATTCACAGCAATGCTTACTGGCGTTTGACTGCAGATCGAGTAATATTCGGTAATAAACCTCGATAGATTTGGAAGGAGTGGGATAAAGCACAACAACAGAGATCAAAAGAAAATTGCGATGAGATTATGGCAAGACATAAGCGTTCGCGCTTGAATTCTCGGTCACGGTTGACCTTTTTC
>MIQA02007334.1:0-13942 GCA_001887855.2 Sclerospora graminicola | reverse complement strand
TAACGGATAATACCGAATATAAGACCGGACTACAAATATATAGAGGCCCCACCCTTCGAATTTTTTGTGATATCGGTCTTAAATTCGGTTAGGGCCACTGTTTCCGGGCCTCGAATTTGGTGCAGTGGTGTTGTGCCCGCCCAGCCGATGCCACTGCTCTGGGTTCGAGTCCCACCGCCGCAATGAACATGCGGGCTTGCTTTTGTTACTAATCAAGGTGTCTTCGCAGGTCAAGTTTCAAAACAAGGTAGGTTTATGCAATGGGATATCAGCAAGCACAAGTGGGAGCGGCGGTTTATTTTGCGTGTCAGAGTCAGTAGTCGCGACCTTTAGAAATCAATGATCGTGACGTCGTCAAGAGCATCGCAAAGTTCGAGCTCTTGGCGAGTCACATCGCTGATGTCAGCCGTTGACCATGCATCGTAGAATCGCTGCCCGTAGACGTCATGGGTGGCGATGTGCCAGTCGCTCACGTCGCCGCTGGAACCCGCCTTGGCGATTGAACGCTTCACAACCTCTGGTGGAACGCTGCGCCACGCCTGGCGCACCCAGCCAGTGACGACATCAACCGATGGTTGCTTGGGGTTACCACCCTTCGTGTACTCCACGTGTTCAGAGCATTTCCACTCGTCGATGATCGGGCTCATGTTGTCCATGAACGGCTTGTAGATGCCGATGTCACTGGCCTGGAGGTAGGGCGTCATACCGCCGGGGATCACACACATGTCGATCTTGCGCTTGGCACAGTGGTCCTTGACTGGGGCGCTGATGTACGCCCGCACCGAATCCCACACCAGGTGCTTCTGTTCATCCATCCACAGCAATGGGAACGCACGATCGATCCACTTGAGCAGCAGCAAAGAGTCAACCCATGCTCGTGGTTGTTGGGCCACCCAGCACCCGTTCACCGTGGTCAGTGTTTCGCACTTGCCTTTCCAAACGAGAAGAGGCATCAGCTTCTCGCCCGAAGCAGTGACAGCGAGAACGGCAGTGATTCGCATGGACTGGAAACCCGTTGACTTCATCACCACATGTTGCGCACCGGTCACCTCCACCGTACAAAGTCGCGGGTCTTCGAAGTACACAGCCGTCTCGTCCATCAAGATGGTGCGTGATGGATCCATCGTCGCACGGGCGTCCTGCAAGAACTTCATGTAGGCAACGGCACGGCTGGTGATGTCGTCGTCGCTGAGCGTCGTCAGGTTGGTTGTACGGCGCAGCGATAGGCCGTTGCGCTGCATCAAGCATGAGACCCAGTGGTCGGAGCCTACAAAGTCTGCCACACCAAACACGACGGCCGCTTCGGCGATCTACGCACGAGTCACCTTCTCCTTCCGAACGCGTCGTTCGACGATCATGTCGAGCAAGTCAGCTTATCCATGAAGGACAGGCTTCCTTCCCGCACCGGGCACACGATACACCGTACCACTTGACTCCGCCACAGCTTCACGAAGAACGTCACGTTTCGCGTACCACCTGCGGCACATCTTCCGTCAGACGCCACCCGTCGGCATTGAAGTGCTTGACGGCCCGTGTGGGTACGCCACCACCGTGTTCCTCGATCCAGTCGATCACCTCCACCTTACGGTGCAGACGGATCGTCGCACGCTTGACACCCATCGCTCCTGAATGCAAATGAGACCACGGCGACGATGGAGACGTGGCGAGTGGAACTGGTGGCTTTGCAGGATCGTGGATTGAAGCCACTCATTTCACCTAGTCATCGTCCACGGAATTGATGACCGGTCCTCAAATTGGTGAGGGCTTGTATTTTTGGTCACCTCCACCATTATGTCACTAAGTCGCGGGAGGTCTTCAATTTGGGTGTGGTCCTTTATTCGGTATTATCCGTTAGTAAAAATAGTGTTCCGAAACGGACGGAATAAATGATAGACTACCAAGGAATAATAATTCTGTAGCGCAGAGTCAGATTTTGACCGGCACGCTGTTAGTAATACACAGGATAGTCGCAGCTCTAGAGGCTGCCTAAATCTATATTGGTACAATTTTATTGCCACTTATAAAACAAGTGTTCAATGCTTATGCATAAATTTTCTTGATCTGCATCACTTTTTCTTATCTCTTTCTAATTTAGTAAGAACGTCTTCAAAATCATAGATATTAGCGGAAGGAGACCCACGCCTTGAATAAAGCTCTGCAAAGCTGCTCTGCTTATGACTTCCTTCTTTACGGTATGATGTACCTACATGATGGTACAGGGGTGTGCACGTAGAACAAAGGGGGTGTGCACCTAGTGGCACCCTTTTTGGGCTTAGAAAACATTAGATCGGCTTAGCTACGGTAATTTGATTTAAGTTATGTTATACAATAGACGAGAGCTTGGTTCAGTCGAATAAGGTCCGCTTTCTTACGAGACAAGACACCGGAAGGAGAAAGATGTTTGGTGTTTCATATGAGAGGTCCGGTCAAGAACTGGCTTAAACAATTAAGTTGGGAGACCCGATCGAAGTGACCTCAGTTGTGTGGCGAATTCGAGCGCAGTTTTGTAACTCGGGGGTATCGGTCGCAAGACAATACTACTATATAAAGCAGAGGTCTGATGAGACGCCGATCGCGTGCTTACATTGATTGAACGTGGCCGGTCAAAGGAGGAAATGCCTATCAAGGGCTACGAGCATGTAAACATGGCCGTAAAAACGTTGAACTTTTCACCAGTACATTGGACAATCGTGACCTGACTGACCGGTTGAGGCTTCTTCAACTAAAAACGCCTGGGCAATTGGAGCAGACGCTGCAGCCAAGAGCTGAGAGCCAAAAGATGAAATGGGGTCGAACAAGTATAGATCGAAGCCCCACCCCAGCCAGGTCAAGGACCGGCGAGAGCGGTCGAGATGATCGCGGTCGATTCAGACAACGCCGGGTCCGAGGAACAAAGTACCCGATGGAGTCTTAGCTCTGATGATGAAGAATAATACTGTCATACACTGCAGCTCATAATTTCTAAAAGAAAAGGAAAATTGAGATTTCTCGGCCGCTACTAGGCCAATTAAGCTACTGTTTTCTGGAGCAGTCGCTCTCAGAAATTTCTTCTGAGATGCGAACACCCACCGGGGCCCCAAATCACTGACTTTCAGAGGGGGTACTCGGTCCATCCAGGACTTGATCCGAGCCAGCATCCAGCCGGCACTCCCATCACCTTGGCTGTGACGAGTCGGATGATCCATGTTTGTGTACCATCAGCACTAGTGGTTACGCTCTCTTGGTGGACTCTAGGGCGAAAAGTTAAAAGTACGTCAAATATGGAGACGAGAGTTAGGACTAGGGTTGCTCCTGGGCGGAAATCTTCACCTGGGAGCAGGATTGGCGTTATACTTGAAATTTGTATACCGTAAAGGCTGGACCGAGAATAATCGATCGGACAGCTAAACCGAAGATAATAAAGGGGTAAATCCAATTTTGTGTGTAATAGGGAATCCAAATGACACTCCACAACCTTCCACAGTAGGCCAAAACGTTACCACACTTTCCAATAGAGATAAACCGTGTTCAAAACACGGGGGACTTGAGCTGAGTATAGGTATCGCGACGACACCTGGTCAGGGGACTTCCAGTGGGTTCCTCTTAACCTTCCCCGGGTAAACCAATAGCACCTTGTTAGCCCTCTGTTGTGAACCAATGAGATGACTTGCCTCTTAGAAAGCGAAACGTATACTAATTTTTATCCCTAGATCCAATACAACCTTTTTGTGTAAACTAACCAAAATAGCCCGGCTGGATAGTTATGTGTCCTACCTGAAATAGCCCAGTCAGCTCCACTTTTTGTACCGTTCACCAAACCATCCGGCTCCACCTGGATACTCTTTTGTGTACCGTATACCAAATATCCAGCTCAACCTGGATATCCTTTGTGTGACGTACACCAAATAGCCAGACCTACCTGGATAGCCATCCACTTCGACCTGAGCCAAAACTGGCCGCCGACTCCGATTCTTCTTTTAGCGGCCACGCCTCCACCTCCGGCGACCCATCCGACTACCACAGGGGCAAAGCCTTCCTCAGGGCCACATCTCTTACCCGATCCGCCCCTTAGCCACCCATAACCACCATCGACGGCCATCCAGCTCCACCTGGTCCGGCCGGCCAACTTCTGGCTGACTTTGTTTCCGAGCCTCCAGATCATCTCCAGCTTGATTCCATGCCTTCCACTGACCCGTCGCTTGTGAGTACACCGGGCAGCTGCCATCCTGCATCCGCGCTCTTGACCAGCAATTTCGGCCAATCAGAAGGCAGCCTTGGTCAAGTGTATTTCACACCGGCCGTTAACTTATTTAAGTTGCTTCACTACAGCCGCCCCTGGGTCTTGTTGCAGCCGCACAACGGTGGGGCACGACCTCACCTGACAGACCTCTTTTAATCCTTTTCACCATTGCCCCGATTCGGTAAGTCCTCTGCCCAACTTTTCTGACCGCCTTCACAAAGCTGGTCTAAACGCTGGCCCGAGGTCCCATTTGCCCGTTTCTGACCATCTCTAGATATATTTCCAGTTCTGCAAGTCGATTAAGATAACATCTTTCGAGTCTCCCTGGTTGACGATGACTCGCCATCCAGCGGGGTGGAACTCGCGGAGGCGCCGGATTTTTCCCGCATCCGTGAACTGGTGTTGTCCCCGGTTGATATCGATATGGCGCTCCGCATATATGTGGTAAAGCGATCTGGAAAAATGTTGAGAATGAGGTGGACCACACATGGCCGTTGATTGGTGACGATGGAACACCCATCAGGATGAGACAGTTGATGGGTGGGACAGGCTGATCGAGCATACGACGAAAAGGTAGTGGACAACGGGTGCTCATGATATGAAGGAATAAGCCAAGCACAGTTACTACGCCCGGTCCCAGACACTAACGGAACAGCGACGATCACGATCGCGATCGGGATAACGTTTATTAAGTGGAGTTCACGTGGATGTATGACAAGATCGGCAGAGACAAGTTAAGATACCGCAGCAATGGTGACGTAGCACATCAGAGGCAGTTATCGGGCCGAACTATGAACAGTGCAGATGTTGAAGGTGAATATGATACGAAGTTCCGGCCCGATCGGCCGAGTCAACTGATTATGCCCCAAAATACGAAGATCAGATGTGGAATGGAATGGGGCATGTGGAATGGCGAGTCGTGCGAGTAATGTCAAGTCAAGGCAAGTGATGATGACCGATGGATTTGTCCAAGGATGACGTGAGAAGGCCCGATCAGGCCCGATCGGCTGAAATCGGTGAGATATGTTTACCCCGACAGGAGATGAAGGTCAGGAGTATGGCTGAGCGGGCGAACAAAGTCGTCGTGATGATGACCCAGAGAGTTTCCGAAGTGAACTAGGGCTGATCGCCCTGATCACTACCCGATCACTCGGCTGATCGCTATGCCGATCATGATCGGGGCTGATCAGCCTCGAACCGGCGTCCAAACGCAAAGGCAGGTGAAGTTCTCAGTTAAGTCGGGCTGGATGTGAAGTGAACAAGTGTCCGAAGGGCAGATCTCAAGCGTTTACCAAGTTGTTTATCGAAGATCGGGATGGTTGAAGATCGTTATAGAAGTCCGACCGTGATCAGGGCAGAAGTGGTACAGATCAGTTTGAAGGTGCAACCAAGATGGGTAAGGTGGTGCTATGCAACCGTGCGACGAAGTGAACAGGGTCGAAGTATAAATCAGGCACATGAGTTGGTGTATGGTACACTAGGTATAGGACATTGCATATATAATAACAGGTTTTGATTTTCCCCCTAAGCAAAGAGTCGCTCCGCCACGTGTTGCGGTCATTGGGAGCACAGGGTTAACTAGTCCCCTCTTGCTCAACTAATTCCCGGTTAAGACGCGCTTAGACGCATTTTGGCTTACCGGAAGACCCCCGACGGGTTTGTTTAGGTGATCAAACCTCACCCTCAACGCACACGTGTTTGGAACACGTCATTAATATTGGAAAAGGTTTTGTGGAGATAACGTTTGTGGATTACTGTGGAAGATCGTGGTTTGATCGCGTTTTCTTGGTTTCTTATTATCTCTCTCTCATTGGTTGGCCTGATCGGACGAACTTTCCCGATCAGTGCCTAGATACTGATTAAGTATCGACCCCAACCCGTTCTCCGGTGAAGATTTCCACCCAAGGACACCCCCCGTCTCGAGAAGGTCATCCCCTCCGACCTGATCAAGATCATCGTTTTCGTCACCGAGTCCACCTGAGTGAGCGTAACCACCCCCGATCAACGGGTACACAAGGTGAGATATAGATCCTATCGCACATGACGACCGGTCAGACGACCGGGAGGATCAGATCAGTCACCATAATGGTGATTCATCTGATTCTGATGGCGATCAGGATCAACGGAGTACCCCCTCCGATAGTTGGTCGTCCGGGCCTGTGGGTATCCGGATTCCACCCAAGACTTCTGTCATGGATTTGGAAATCGGCTCCACCACACTGCCATTTACGTGCCCTAGTGGATTTTAATGCGAAATTTCCTGCGGGGATCCGTAAACAGACATTGTTAGGGCTGAGGCGAGGCTATGAAAAAATCCAAACGTGAATTTCAACAATACCTGGAAGACTTTGCTACAAGGGGTTCACGTTTAGAAGACTCAGTCCCAGCTACTGCCTGGGGTAGTAATGATACGATTGCCTGTCTTAGTCCGTTACTTCAACAGAACATTTTTATTATCAGTGTCTTACCGGACTCAGATTCACCAGAGTCATCCATTTTGCTCCAGAAACTCGTCTTTGGAACAATATGAGTTATCTAACAAGCGGCAAATACCCGATTTCTCTAAGACATTTGCGGAAAAAGTGGTTTCAATGAAAATCGCTGCTTACGACCAGAAAGGGCAATTGCATCTTATTCTCAAATTTGAAGCAGCACACTACTCCGCCTACTTGCATGGTTTTCGGATCCAACCCTCACCAGCTACAAATGATATAGATCAAGATATGACAAAGGCTTGACAGTGGGGAGGAGGAGGATTATGAAGACGGCAAGATACCAGTATAAGCACCACCACTTACCAGGGATATTATTCTAACCGACAATGACTCACCAAAACCGGTCAACATCATCTCGGATGGTGATAACAAATCATCTTAAACTACTTCTAGCCAACTCACAACTTATGGTACCCAATCACCTTGGGACCCAGACTCCTGGGAGGGCGATATGTAGGAACTACTCAGAAGATTGCAGGGTCCTACGATCCATCATGAGTTAAAAAAGAGATAGAAAAAAATAATCTCACACAAGATGGTGGAAGTCCTTCACTTTCTTTCCGAAACAGTAAGTCGACTATCGTTGAAAGAACAAGTTTCATTGATGGGGGCGGATTTCACTCAGTCCTCACAGCGCGATTGGTTTATGAAGAAATATCAGATTTATGAGCCAATTTTGTTCCAATGGCATCACAAAATATGGAATGATAGGTCCGATGATGAAGAATTCCTGATGTTGGCGTCTTCAGTGTCTGACGGTTCAGATTATCATCCGTCTCAGGAGTCATCAGAAAGGGTCGAAGAAAGTGACTATCCCGTCAAGTGGAGACGCATTAGAGATCGCACCTCAACTGAGTTCGATATTAACACCGATATGGACGTTTTAACCACTTCAGTACCGATGGAGAGCACCATCACTTCTTCACATAATGTATCATCAACTCTATGGGACACTTGGCGAGCAGCTTTGACACAGTTAGAATCGGATTAAGAAAACATACTAAACTGGATATTCCACATATCACAGAGCCTCTGCCACGCTTTGGAAGAATGTCTCTGAATATTAGAGTAATCGAATACTTTACCTCTTCAAATCATTTGAAGGGGTAGCATTTTTGATCGAAGGCTTAGCATCGGAAATATTGGTTTACTTAACGCGAAATTGGCGGGATCAGTGTTGGTGTTCGATGGTAGATTAAGAAAAACGCTCTGGAATCAAGAATCTATCGGCGTTGTGGTTTGCACAGTGAGAACAGAGGATTCTAGCAGTTCACGGACAACCACAACGTCTAGCAATAATCAACAGCTCCCACGAATGCGGACAACTCAAAAGGATTCATTATGGCGGTAACACCCTAATTAAGTATTGTGCGCCGTCGATGCCAGGGTCTTAAGCGAAGGCATTGCTATGCGCCCATCTATTCGCGAAGCACCTGACCGTCTTACTTGGGAAGGAAGCACACCCGAATGACAGCATTATATTGCTGCTACATCGGCACTTCAAATTTAAAACTGCCTTTAAGGAGTATGAGTTATGCATCCTAAAGATAGACGCGGGGACACGCTCTCTCTAACACACTATTTTCTAGCAGGATGAGGTGGTTGTAGAATCAGTTTTAGAGGAGGGAAGGAGACACAAGGGTTCGTAGAGAAGAAAAGCGAGACGGAACAAGTAGGTTAGGCTTTCTTTTTCGCTGCAGCAAGTGAGAATCGGATTAATTTCTGTAGTTTAGTGTTAATCATGCTTTGCAGCTTTTTTAGAGTTTTGACACCCAGCGAATTTTACTGACTCAGCGGGTCATAGTAAGAAATAAATCAAGGCGGATGCATCACAACAAGGGCTCAAACCCAAACCTATCCAGCACGGTTTGGGTTGCAGGTTGACCTGAGCCCAACCCACAGCCCACACAGGTAAATTGGAATTTAAACTTTAATAATAAAAAGGTTTTGAATTTGCCGGCAAGTCCTCACCCAACAAGGATGGGGAGGATCAGGACGGAAACGAGGAGCGACGGACTTACGCGGACGAACGGCCTGAACACGGGGCTAGCCCCCCCCCCCCAGACCGAAGCACATGCCGACTTGGGACAGTGAGTTCACCGTCCGCAGCTACAAGCGCGGCGGTGGACTCTGCTCAGGATTCAGGGCTGGACTAAAATAGAGCCAGTCGAACGACAAAAGTGAGGTGGTGGCGGCCAAAACTACCGGTGGGGCCACGTCACCCGGGATTACCGATGCTAACCGTGGCTAGCTTGCGATTTTACAATAGCATCAAGCCAATTTTCAGGACACCGGAAATGTGGCGAGGGTCACAGCGAGATACGGGCTCCAGGAAGTGCTTCATTTCCTGAAAGACCAAAGGAAGAGCCCACGTAGTACTTAGCACTGCAATTGAGCACCGACAACAGCAACAAGGAAGGACAAACTACGTCTGAAGTCACTTATCCAGTGATTTTATACCAACTACCCTGCACCTCTCTTGTCGGCGAGAAGAAACTTCTTAGGATACATGTACTTCAAGACCAACCAGTCTGAACCTGTTGAAGATCCAGAGCAGCGAATAGTCTCAAGGATTAGGACATACACAGGTAGTTATTTTATTGACTAATTTAATACTATTAAATTAATTAATTAAATTAAATTTTATACAATAAATGTAGTCCAATTAGTAATTAACTATTAGCTACAATGTAAGATCTAACCCGGGAGACTAACTTCGGCTCAGTCTTGGTATCAGGTTGCTTGGTTACACTTGTGTGAAATCTTCTCGCTGTTTGGAGCGGTGCTGGAATTATGTCGAACACGCACTGGATACACATCTGCAGTCTCATCCCTTCTTCTTTTGTAGCCGTACCTCTACGTTCATACGTTGTCACCATATCTAACTGGGCCCGTACTTGAGTCCAAATAAACACTACTATTTCCGCTGACAGGGTGACGGTGCCATCCAGTGATTCAGTTCCTGTACGAGCGGCCCAGTACACTCACTGGGAGTCCTGAAATGGTGTTCTGCTAATAAAAATTTGACCTTTTGTTGAGGATAGAGTTAGTAATACCCTAGTTTAAACGCCAGCTTATCCACGCCTGTTGATACATATCTGGCGCCCCCATTAACCACACCGTTGCATTCTTCATGCGTTGTACATGCAACGCCAGTGGTAAAGACGCTAAACCTAGCCCTCCCGCTCCTCGAGGACTGTATAGAAGCGAAGGAGAAATTTTATGAGCCACTGGGTTCCCTGTAGTATAGTTAGTCTAAATGAATCGCTTCTGGATATGAATGAGACTCTTCAGGACTTGTACTGAGGGGTCAAACACTCTTGCTGTAACAAAATGACAGGTACCACAATAGCACTAAACAAAACCACGCGCTCAATGACCGACGTGCCACACTTTATCGCAACACCGTGGCGCCTTTTAATCTGTTAGATACGTAATACCCAATTCCGGTCCGGTAGATTGCCATGTCCAACTTCGTAGCCCAGGTATCGCACGGTTTTCATGGTCGTGTACTACCGGAATATCAATGTCATGTGTCATAGGATACACCTGGGGTCAGAAACAGAAATTTACTTTAGTGGCCTTGGACCTGTAATCCCGATACACTATTAAAACTCCGAACAATCTGCATGGCAGAATCTTTTTGGCCAGCCTTCCGGAAAAATATAGTGGAGTCATCAACGAATGCCGAGAATTTGTGAGCTGCCCATTCTCCAGCGCTACCAACAGAAATTCCATCCAGGTTGGATGGTTGCAGAAGAGCTAGCGCCAACGGCTCAACTGCAAGAATAAACAGCAACGGCGCCTACGGGCAGCTTTGACGAATTCCGGAAATAACTGGTAATGGATGAGAAACTTCGTGATTTACTAACAATTCCGCAGTCATACCTTCGTGTAACCTCCGAATTAAAAGGACCCATCAACCCGAAGCGAGAAAGTATTAGAAGTAAGTACGTTCTATTCACAGTGTCATGCTTTCGCAAAATCCAAAAAAAGAATGCCAGAGCACTCTTGTGGGTCTGAGTCATGAAAAGTTGACAATTTAGTCTCATGAAGCGTCGCCATTAAAACGGCCACAGCTTTGTCCATCCGTCTTCGAAACCTTGCTGTGTATCGACAATGGGTTTTCCCAGAAAATTTTGGAGACGTGATGCAATAATTTTTGCAAAAATTTTATATCTGGTTTGCAGTAAGGATATAGATCGGTAATCGAGCGCATTTGGATAATCACCTTTCTTTCTAAATGGAATCACTAATGCTTTTAGAAAAGAGGCTAGTGGGTTTGCTCCAGTCAGGATGTGATTGTATACAGAAGTCAATAGAGGGCTGAAGTGTTCTGCGAAATCTTTGAATAGATCATTACTCATCGCATCAGCTTTCCTTCGTTCCATACTCTTGATTGCTTGTAGAACTTCATATTCCACAATCGGTGCCTTCAGTGAATTATTTTTCGCTGTGGTAACCATCCGGTCCTCAATAACGTGTGTAGAGAAGACTTAAGGTCATTTTCCGGCACTGTTCGATGTGCTGTATTTAGAATTGTCGCGTATGTTGAAATAAATCTATCCGGAATTGATAGATGGGCAGAGAAAATAATTGATCCACTCGAAGGAATAGTCGTTACTGATTGATCTTTGTCTCGATTCGATGCTCCTAGAAAGATCCTCCGTAAGTCCACCGCAGAACGGTGAAGCCAACTGCCGCGCCTTGCCTTAATGTCAGAGGCAAGTGCATTCGCAGTGGCTTCAATCAACTGTTTCCTGGATTTCGCGTTACTTCGAATTGAACGGCTTAACTGCTGGACCCTCCCTTTCCGCATCCTAGCCGCTTTCCGATATACTTGAAATAGAATATCATTGCAGGAGTTTACTACCTAATCCCACTGTGATGGATCACAAACTCCACATGTTAGACGCATGCGTAAGGAATCATCCATTTCCTTTCAAATTGAATATGTAGTAGAGCCGGAAAAAGGATATTTCGGTCGGTGAATAAACTTACGCGTGATAGCACTCTTGATATCGCTAAGTAATAGTTGAATTTGCGCATGATCCGAACGTACTGGAGGTTCAGTGACGTGTAGCCATTGAGTCCAGGACGCAATGTCTTGGGACAATTAGAATCTGTCCAGATGACTGGCTTGTAAACTTCGCCAATACGTGAAGTGCTCTGTGGGGTCAAGGATTTCATCAAATTCTGCTGACCCTATAAAAGATCTGACATCCAATAAATCCAACGTTTCCACTATTCTTGTTCAGTCTGTACTTTCTGTTTGGGTCGATCTCAGGCCACCCAATATATTCAGTACTGGACACTCCACACAATTGAAGTCTCCGCCTAAGAGAATAAGATATTTAAAGGAACCAAGAACAATTTCCAACTTCTTATAAAATTTACTTCGTTTCCGGAGATCACTAGATGGAGCATATATGTCCACTGGAATCCACGATTTCTAAATACAGCACATCGAACAGTGCCGGAAAATGACCTTAAGTCTTCTCTAAACTCGTTATTTTCAATTCCAGAGGACCGGATGGTTACCACAGCAAAAAATAATTCATTGAAGGCACCGATTGTGGAATATGAAGTTCTACAAGCAATCAAGAGTATGGAACGAAGGAAAGCTGATGCGATGAGTAATGATCTATTCAAAGATTTCGCAGAACACTTCAGCCCTCTATTGACTTCTGTATACAATCACATCCTGACTGGAGCAAACCCACTAGCCTCTTTTCTAAAAGCATTAGTGATTCCATTTAGAAAGAAAGGTGATTATCCAAATGCGCTCGATTACCGACCTATATCCTTACTGCAAACCAGATATAAAATTTTTGCAAAAATTATTGCATCACGTCTCCAAAATTTTCTGGGAAAACCCACAGGCGATACACAGCAAGGTTTCGAAGACGGATGGACAAAGCTGTGGCCGTTTTAATGGCGACGCTTCATGAGACTAAATTGTCAACTTTTCATGACTCAGACCCACAAGAGTGCTCTGGCATTCTTTTTTTGGATTTTGCGAAAGCATGACACTGTGAATAGAACGTACTTACTTCTAATACTTTCTCGCTTCGGGTTGATGGGTCCTTTTAATTCGGAGGTTACACGAAGGTATGACTGCGGAATTGTTAGTAAATCACGAAGTTTCTCATCCATTACCAGTTATTTCCGGAATTCGTCAAAGCTGCCCGTAGGCGCCGTTGCTGTTTATTCTTGCAGTTGAGCCGTTGGCGCTAGCTCTTCTGCAACCATCCAACCTGGATGGAATTTCTGTTGGTAGCGCTGGAGAATGGGCAGCTCACAAATTCTCGGCATTCGTTGATGACTCCACTATATTTTTCCGGAAGGCTGGCCAAAAAGATTCTGCCATGCAGATTGTTCGGAGTTTTAATAGTGTATCGGGATTACAGGTCCAAGGCCACTAAAGTAAATTTCTGTTTCTGACCCCAGGTGTATCCTATGACACATGACATTGATATTCCGGTAGTACACGACCATGAAAACCGTGCGATACCTGGGCTACGAAGTTGGACATGGCAATCTACCGGATACCAAAACTGAGCCGAAGTTAGTCTCCCGGGTTAGATCTTACATTGTAGCTATTGTGCTTTGCAGCTATTTTGGCAAATAGAACCTATATTTTTGACTTATGAAATTTATACAAGTCTAAAATAAAATTGAGACATGTGCAAAATCGAGCTCGAACACCAGAATAAAAGTAGAATTATGCCAAAAAAACTGGCCGAATTGCACTGTAACCCACGCAATTTGGCTCTCTGGGTCCGAAAAGAGACTTCTTGTTACTTACCTAAGTAATTAAATTGGCTGGTTTTGCGCCGAGATTAAAACGGGTCTGGATTATCGCGATGTTTTTTACATCAATACAAACACCAAATAAATTACATGGAAACAAGTGCAAAGTAGATTCGAGCGGCATGACTTTGTTGTTTAGTTAATGGTAGACTAGTTACCATACTCATTTAATAAGAAGAGACAGCATCTCCACTTCATCATAAATGCCTATGACTTTTTTTCTTCTTTTCCTACTTTTCAGCGAACGGAACCTCAGGGTATTTATCTGGGGCTTTAGTGTGCTTGAAGGACTTCTATAGGGAGCTATTGGAGGTAGTATTATATAGTGATGTAACTCCCGTAATATTCTGGTGATTTGGATGCCTGAGTACATAAGTATTTGATAAATTGATCCATCGATAGTGATCCTAGTTAC
>MIQA02007332.1:0-32956 GCA_001887855.2 Sclerospora graminicola | reverse complement strand
AAGTCTGAAATTGAACTGTGATATTTCAACTTAAATATCACTTATGTAATGGTACCCCATTACAAAAACAATTCAAGGTGGTCAACGAAGGATTAACAAAGAGAGGCGTTATCCTGTCACGAGGACCCTATGGATGTGGAAAGACATCCACCATTGCATTGTTGGTAACAGCGTTTTGGGAAACATACCCAAATAAAATAATTGCTATAATATCCGAGACAAATGCCGATATTGATGAAAATTTGAGGAAGTTATTCGCATCGAAGATTGTAGACGTGAACACCATATTACCATTGGGAACACCGAAGGGCGAAATGTTGGAAGCCGAAGACTGCAAGAAACGTTTTATTAGCGAGATCGAACAAATATAGAGGGAACGCTTGTGGAATACCGGAATGGAATCGGCATAATAGGGCGGTTATGAAGAAGGCTTTGAGTAATATGTGAAGTAAAGCCATAATAATATTGGTCACATTATCTCAATTGAGTCGACGATAATATCGTGCTTTGCAGTGTCATCTTACTATCAATGATGAAGGGGCGCAAACTTGTGAGCTGGCATTATCACAAGCCTTACGCCCCAAAATTGAAGTAATGGTGGTCATTGGCGATCTGTATCAATTGTATGCTTATACACCTCTGGTCAAAGAAAGGAGACATAGCTACAATTAAATGGATCGGCGCCACAAACGAACTTGGTCAATCTTACATTCGAGCAACACAGGACCCAGAGGCACGAAGCTCCAACATTTTATGGGATCACCATGACAGCTGAATTCCGGAGTCACTATAAGATTACAAGATTTCTACAGACATCTACCCGTACAAGATATTAGATCGATCTTCCCCAGTTGACGATTATCTGAAGGAATTGAAATTGCCGCGAGTAACGTGCGCAGAATTGGAGGGGAGAAGAACATGTTCTGGGCCCAGAGCATGTTATATGGATTAGCATGCATGATGATTTGGTAATACGGCTGAAGCTCCTACCGTTGAGCTGCAAATTGTTATCGAAGTGACTTTAACTTTGGAACTGATTAACTAGGCGGCTGAGTATGCAAGTTACATACTCAACCGCAGCCCACCCGCTCAAATCTAGGAGGGGCACCTCCGTTTCAAATACTGACGGGCAAGCCAACCACCGTAAGTGACATTGTGGTTTTCGGGTCCCAGTGCATGGTGTTGAACCCGCGAAAGAAGTTCCTGGCAAAGCATGCAGAGCGAGCATTAATCCTCGACAAGAATGAAGAAACCAAGGGGTTCAAGGTTTTGTTGCTAAAAGACCGTTCTTATTGCCAGCGGATTCGTACTGATTAGTATTGTTCTGTGTATAAGGTTTCTAGTTTTAATTATTTGTGGCAGCTACTTGTTGATAGAGGAAATGGCAAAATTGGATTTGTTCTTGCTGAATTTGCTTTTGTTCTTGCGGTTCTTAATTTTTTCATTGCCGAAACTAGGTAAATTTGAACTTCGTCTGTTCTGGTTCTGGTTGACATGCTGCATCTGCGGCGTGTTAAAGTCGAAAGGCTGTTGGGCCCTTCGACTGAATCCAGCATGCGATGAAGCCGATCGCATTGTTGAATTCTCCCCGGATGCTCTGGTCGATAGCATCCCTCAGAGGCTTTGGCGGATGGCGGCAAAGACTCTGCTTGGCGGGACCGTCATTCAGTCCCTTCTTGAAGCTAGTGACCTGCATAGCAGGGGGCACTTCATTATTTGATAACAAGCATTGAATCTTCTGAGCGTAAGCTTGAAGACTAAGCTTACCTTGCCGGAGTTCCATGAGCTCTTGTCGACAGCTAAGTTCCATTTCTTGAGCTTCAAGTTGATCTTAAGCTCGGCTTTTAATTCCTGATAAGTCTGGAACGCAAATTCATCAGTGGATCTGTGATTCATCGCCCATGCCCCGGCACGACCGCCCAGGCATGTAGTTGCAAAATAAGCTTGTTGACGTGGGTCAACAATCTTTTGGTTCCAACGTTGATTTGGACCATCAAAGTCACCGGCGCCCTCTCT
This sequence comes from Sclerospora graminicola, assembly GCA_001887855.2. Taxonomy (NCBI): domain Eukaryota; phylum Oomycota; class Peronosporomycetes; order Peronosporales; family Peronosporaceae; genus Sclerospora; species Sclerospora graminicola. The sequence continues at coordinate 30,940 of MIQA02007332.1, read as the reverse complement.
TCGTCGTTGATGGTCTCGTTACCCCTCAGGAGTCTCTTGCCTGCTGGGTTTGGCTAGAGATTGGACATTAGCTGACTTGTTGTACGATGTGATATGATGAGCTCGAAAGGGCCCTTTCCTAAATTTGTTTTGTGTACAAGGGCCCTTTCCTAAATTTCTTTTGTTTAAGGATCGAACCCACTACCTCTGACTTACCAAGTTGGTGCTTATCCACTGCACTATTTGAACCCTCAGCAGCGCCATCCACTCAGCCCTCTCCTAATTGAACTGTGATGTTTCAACTTATAAATCACTTATGTATTGGTACCCCATTACACACTCTATCCCTGGCGTATGCAAAGTACAGCATGATGCGAGCGCAGGCTGCGCAAAGATGGGCGCGAGTGCTGGGCTATTCAGCAAGCCACCATGGAGCGACAGAACGCTGGGCAGGTAGACCAACACCAAGTTGACGCAGAGATTCGTCGAGGGACCGCAAGGTAGCGCAAGCAGCGGAGCTTGAGGATCGGCGTGTTGCTCGCGAGAGTGAACTAGAAGATCGACGGCGAGGCGTAGGCAAGACCTGATGATCATGGATGACGACTCGCCCGCCAGCGGGGTGGAAGTCAGAAATCGCCCGGCGAGAACATGAAGTTTATCGCTTCATAGCTTTCCCAACACCGAGATTTCGCAAATATGACTCGGGGAGTCTGTAAATATCGAGATGTTTCGTAGACAAATAAGCACCCAAATAATAGTGTCTCGTCTTTTTGTCCAATCCCATTGTCGTATTTAGCTTTAGTTCTCACTGTACATTCCAAAAGATCGTGGGGGTAATAGTAAAAAAGCAGCAGAAGAAAAGCTCGACCATCACTCCTCTGACCCAATCTAAGTAAAGGGTCGATCCAGGTGGCCATGAGCACCACGCGCAGCAAGCAGACGCGGCTGCTGCGACAGACCAGCGTACTGCACGAGTTGCAGGAGACACAGGAAAAAGAATCCATGGATGGTCGTTACGCGCGCCTGATGACAGAGTTGGCGGCGCTCTGCAGCGACCGTAGCAACGTCATCACGGTTGAGTCGCTGCAATTTTTCGCTTCCAGTGGACGCGCAGAGCCCGTGAAACTCGAGCGATCCCCTGAGCGCTCAGATAGTCAGCAAAAGTCCAGCTCGACGAGTGGCACCAACAAACAAGACGATCTGCTTAGTGCGGATGCCGCACGGAGACAACGTGTCGAGGAACTCACGCGTTTTTTCATGGAGGCCAAATCGGATATTGAATTTGCACTGGGAGGTGGAAGAGACTCGGTAGAGGCCAAAGAGAAGGACAAAGAGGCGGAAAGTGAACGGGATGAAGACCGTGACGACGCTGCGGACGAGGACGGAGACGAGGACAAAGACGATGCTGTAGCGGATCCTGAGAAAGAATTGGCCAAGTTGCATGCGAAGTTACTCAAGGACAAGCTGGATAATCGTGTGTTTAATGTGATGTTGAGCCAAATTCGAGAACAAGATCCGGCGCTCTATGGAGCGATTCTGTGCCACCCACTTGTGACGGGCATAGACCCGAAGAAGGACAAAAAGAAGAAGAAGAAGCGGAAGGATAGAGAGCGAAAGGAAAAGCAGCCATCGTTACAAGGCAATATTGGAGCAGGGATGTTGACACCGGACTTGACGGCCGAGCCGTTGTCTGACGATGACATGAAGATAAATATCAGTCGATTTGTTGCCAAAAGCATTGCAGAAGGATCGCTTCAAGGATTGATGCTTTCGGCGAAGCTAGTGCTGTCGTTCTTGGATCGCTTGAATAACGTGACTGATGCGCCGCCGCCGACGCTCCCGCTTTCGTCACACCTTCGCGTACTGCGTGGAGAGAAAGCACCAGAGATGAAGACGAAGAAAGCTAGTGCTTTCACAGTGATGACGAAAGAAGTAACGACCCCGACGAAAGCAGATCAGTCAATGGCAGATACAAGTACCCTCGAGAATGCCGAAGGGAATTTTGAGTCTGATTTACAGAGCGTCGTTCTAGAAGCGGCACCATCGACTGAAATGGATTTGGACTCGGACAATGGGTCGATTGCTAAGCTCCGTGCTCGCTTAAGTCGCTTTGGCGGCGATGAAAGAGACGATGGAGATGAAGGCGAAGACGAGGATGATGACCGTGGAAGAGGCGAAGATAGCCTCAGTGGAGAAGGTGTGGATGAAGATGCACTAATGGCCCGCGCGATTGCTTTATCGTTGTCTCCTGAAGTGAGTTTGCGCGATCAGAATGAAGCATCGTCCACTTCTCTTAACGAAAACAAGCCAGATAATGAAGCGGAAGTGCCTGTTGTGAAAACCCGCCCAGCCAAGTTTTCAGCCGAAGAGCTGATGGAGCTAGGTCCTTTTGCACTTCCTGGTGACTTCATTGCTGATGTTGACGCAGTTACCGTCGTGATGGCATTGATAACTCAGATGACGAAAGTATGCTTGGAGTATATAAACTCGTGCCAGCAGGGGAATCTTCCTAATAAGTCACCTGTTCAACCGCATCCTCTGACGTTCATGCTACTTAATTCATTATTAAAGGATTTGCACGCGTCAACCATTCCCCATTCCCGTTGGGTGAAGGATGTACGTTGGGTTGCTAAATGGCGTTTGTTTTCATCTTGCTCGGTGCTTTCGCTGTATCGAGTACTCGAAGTTCACTTCTTTCACGTGGAAGTAATGGGAATCGCGCCCGCATCCGTTGGTCTGGGGCATGTTTCCAAGCTGGATTCCCAACACAATGTCGGCCGAAGTGAAAATGGCAATCCTTTGCTGGAAAGTTTGAAGACTCTCGTCGTTAATTCCATGGCCGGAGAGACTGCTCCTCAAGTTGCCGCTGATGAGGATGTGGTTGGTGCGATCATCTTTTTGAGCCCTGAGGCTTGCTCCTCTGTTGATATTGAGATGGCCGCAGCGTATTATCGCTTTCGCATTCGTGAGCAAGCAATGGCGGCGTGGATACGGGCGTTTGCCATCTTTTACAATGGACAAAGTGAACGACACATGATATTGACAACGAAGCTGGCCGAGTGTCTTAAACTCGCCCGAACTGGTGCGCAGAATGTTGAGTGGAAATTTCACCAGTTAGATATTTTGTGCGCTCGATTGGCATTGCCAGATTTGGCTCAACATTTTGTGCCTACCTGCGTTGATATCGTTGAGCACGACGCTAAACCAGAGGGTGGACGCAAGGATCAAAGTGGAGATGGTCTTAGTGTGAAAGTTATTGATGACAGTGCGCTTCAAAACGCCGCTTCGAAGACGGGAAAGATCAAAGCAAAATGGACTCCAGATGTCATTCGTGCTTCGCTTGACTCGGGATCCCTTAGACCACGTTGTCTTAATGACTATATATCGAAGCACGGACCTCCTGGACTTTTGGATGCGATGATGGAAATTCCCGACACCGACTTGAGTGATGATGCATTGAATATTGACACCTTGGCTAATGCGTACGAGGAAATGTGGGACATTGGACGAAAACAAAATGCAGAGGCTTTAGATTGTATAAGTCGTTTGCCTAGTTTAGTCGATCTATTGCGCGAAAGTATTTTATCCACAGGATGGCATGACTTTTCGTTCAAAGACAGCTACGAATTGGCACACACCCCATTGATCCCAATTCTTGAGAAAGAAAACCATTTCTTACGACCGCTAACCCTGAATGCCAGAATTGTGTTGCTGCGCTCCCTCCAAGATTTAATGATTCAACGACTTGGTGGCTCTCGCGGTGATGAGCCTCCCGCTTTGGAGTTTGATCCATCCCGATGCGCAGAAACGATGACACTATCAGATGAAAACCGGACTGCAAAGCAGTACACAGCCAAGCAATGGGGTATGGTGATGGCTACCACGGGATGTCCTCCTAACACTGGGATTCATGAGTGGGGCGTTCGGCTTGACCGTTGTGAAAAAGGGCATATTTTTCTTGGTGTGTGCACCAGAGATGCATCTGTCGCAACTTATGTTGGTGGTGACCGGCAGGGATGGGGTCTCATTGGAACTCGAGCTCTCTGGCATGCACGAAGTAAAGTTCGCGGCGATTATGGTGACGGTTTTACAACAGGCAGTATTGTGCGCGTTCGATTAAATACCGATAGCGGAGCGCTGTCGTTTGGTGTCGGTGATAGCGACTGGGGTATTGCCTTCGACGGCCTTACGCAACATGGCACTTTGTATCCTGCCATTGGCTTGTACCAGCGAGACGATCAAGTTACGATTTTGCCCGTGCAACCGGCGGTAGATTCGTCGTTTGGTGCATCCAGTGGCGAAGCTTTAGAACTTCGTGGTGTTGCAATTCCAGCTGTTCTAAAACCTTTCTTACATCACGCAGGCGCCCTGTTGGAGTCTTGCTGCACCTTTTTGTCGAGCACGGCGATGAATAACCTGAACATGTCACCAGAGATGCAAGAAGTCGTCGGTATAGGGCGTCAAGTCGAATGCATTCGTGATTATGAGCGGCTAGTATTATCGTACCCTCTGCTGTTTTCGATGGTTACTCCTCTAATCAGTTCCCTTTCTCTCATCCGAAGCTATCACGGCTTGTGTTCGACGCTATCGATGATTTTTGTACCCTGGTGTATTCGCACGGTTCAATGTGTTGAGCGTGTAAACCGCGCTCTTCGAATGCTGGCGTCGTCAAGCAAAGACGAAGACAACGTCTCTCCTGGGAACCTGGTGCTTAGCGTTGCTGGGGAGTGGGAATTGAAGAGTATGGCAGCAGGAAATATCCCGGCTCAACAGTATCATCTTACTCTGTCTCAAGACAAAGATGGATCAATGCATGGACGTAGCAGTGGTCCATTTACAACGGTGACGCTAAACGGTATCGCTCGGGGGACCAAGGTATCGTTTGTGGAAGCTTGGCGTCAAGGAGGCACTTGCTTGGTTGAAGGACGTCTTCGCGCTGACGGTACCATATTTACGGGCAATTATGAAGACACTAAAAGCCATACGAGCGGTTGCATAGTTGGAAACAAGACGTCGCAAAATTTCAAAGACAGTGATGGTCGGCAGTGGGTGAGTAACCAGCTCGTCATCCTAGAAATGGTTGCAGCTAACCTGTTAGGATACTTTGGTCACGCTTTGACCAACTTGAGAGATGATGATTTGCTTATGGACAATGTAACTGCGGGTGTTGCAAATTTGGATAACGCTGGCAAGGATGATGATGGCGAAGTTGACGACATATATGAGCTGTCCTCCTCTGAATGCTCGACTAATGAATACGATGAATGGGTAAATAGTAACTTGCTGGAGGGTGGATTACCTCTGCGGAGCGTCCAAACGCATTTGAAGAGTGTGCTCAAGCGATGCTCCGAAATTACTGGTTTTGACGCTACTATCGTTGCGAGTTCTCTTCCTGTGCTCACCGAAGCCACCAAAACCTGGAAAGATTTTGTTTTGCACAAAGCACTTTCAGCTTCTCTTTTTGGCGCCGACAGTATGCCCGTTGGGGGGTCTCGTGTTAACACTTTCTTGAAGGACCTCATTGAAAATCATGGCGAGGCAGCTGCGTTGGATGGCTGGGTATCAAAACACGTTGGGGAATCGCCGTTTGTGCGGTTAGGTGGGGGGCCTATGAAGGCAACTCGACGTACGGTTTATGCTGCCATGATATGGCATAGCGGCTTTTTGAGCAATATAAAAAATATATTCAGAATTCACAGAGCAGCTTGGTAGAAGGCGATGTTCGACCGCACGGCAACTTGATGCATATCTGGCGAGCCGCTCAGAGGGTCATCGAGTGGGCAATCCGTGCTAAGAATTCAGTGGGATCCTCGTATACCGTTGTAGCCGGCGTGGTGATTCGAAAAGCGCAATTTTTGCTAGAGATCGAACCTAGCGCGAAAGCGTTGGCCGCTGCCGAAGCTATATTTGCAATGACAGTAACAGACAGCGGAAGTCAAAGGATAGCATCGAAATCAGCCATGTGCGAGTGCGCCGAGCGTATCTTCAGTGATGTTCTGGTACAAGTTGCACGTTTTGTGGAAGCTCCTATTCGCGTGTCGACGTTGCAGTCAAAAATGCTAGGAAATTGCACTGCGGCGTTCCTGCGGACAATTGGTATGTTGTCTTTCAGACATTTTGTTGGAGACTCGGGTAGCAATCACCGCGGCGAAGTGATCCCAGAACGTAATGAGACCATTCAATCATCGTTTGCTTTATCAAGTGCACTACAATGGCTCTCTCCGACGTTGGCTGAATTGAATGCCAGCTGTGGCCGTGGCCCATCGCTAGGCGGCAAAGAGTTTGGGGAGAATGCTAGTGTTGTTGCAACACCTACACTCTCTAATGTGCCCACTACCGAGTCTTCGTACTACTTGAGCGGTCTTGGTGGCTGCGGAAAGCATCTAAAGAATGACCTCAGGGGCTCCTTTGAGTCATTATATGGATATCTTAGCGCAACTTTATCTAAAGCTTCATGGGCTCATGATGCTGACCTGCAACTTGTCGTTTTATTAGCGTGGGGTATCATCATCGAACCAGATGATCATGCGTTCCTGTCTCGCGTTGGCATTTTCAGAGTGCTGCAAACTGTGTTAGATGAAGCTCGTGGATCCAGCGATATGGCTTTATCGGAAACGAGAGCTGGTGTATCACGGACATCTCCTGACGATACAAATCTGATCACGGATAACAAAAAAATCGTTCAGGCTGCCTTGAAAGTGGTGCATCTGCTTGCGGCGCAAGTTGCCCATGCTAGTGACACAGCAGATGGGCTCTTAAGTGCATCGGACGTATCATCGACTCCTGGTCTTGGTTTGGGTTCGATTCCGCTGCTGCGCAAGCCGTCAGGTCCTGAAACGCTTGGTAAATCCGTGTTTCACATGTTGTACACAGAGTTGAAGAACTCATTGGAAGAGATGCGGCAAAATCGGGAAACGATTTCTGTTGACGTTACACCGACCGCGTTTGTTTCGGATCCAACACAGTCCAGCGATCCAAGTGCTTCTGTGTCTGAAACAAGCAGTAGAGAAGGTTTGGATGATGCTCAAGAGTATTGCTATCAGATCTGTTCGCTATTATATTCGGTGAGTGGCTCACCCGTCTGTCGATCGCACCTTTCATCATCTCGATGGCTTCGCTTATTGCTGGCCCTTGTCAGCGTAAATTCACCGCAGATACAGCGACGCATTTTGAAATTGCTTCGTCGTCTTCTTCCGTCGTTAGACCCGACCTCGATCAAAGTTCGATATGACGAGTGTGAAAGCTTTGATATGGACAGTGACGAAGAGTACGACGCCGATGTGCAAGATGGATTAGACCATGCCACAACGTTGATCAATTTTTTCGTGGAAATTGTGGGGATGAGCAATCCTCCAAGTCTTGTCGAACTTATGCTCCGTAGACAATCAGACTCGAATGAAAAAAATGCTACGAAGCGTGAGATGTTCACTGTCAGATTTAATGCTGGAGGTCTTGCTGCTGAAGTAGTGTCACTTCTTCGTTCATTGTACGAGTCGGATAAGTGGGCAAAGTATTTGAACCGTGCGATTGCCGACGCACTTGGCTCGATTCCTTCAGCTTGTGTCACAGAGCAAGAGGGTGTCGTCACCGAAACTGTTGATTCCGATGTCGAAATGGAAGACATGTCAAAGGAAACACCATCGCTCAAGAGTTGGACGACACAGACAGCCAGTTATATCAGAGCTTTATCCGCGTTATGCGTCGTAGATGGCCATATTGAAGGCATTCACGTCGGGGGATCAGTCAAGATTATGCCTCGGTCCGGCTCATCCTTGCAGGAAATTGCCTTTCGTGGAGCAAGAGGTGTGATTGTTGCTTATGAACTGGAAAAGTCGGCAGCGGAAGTCTTGTTGCGTGGAAATCACGCAGATGAGACGAATACCCAGCAACAGCCCCTGCTTCCCAGTCGTTCCATACCAGTAAGTAGAGTGTGGGTATTGGGATATTATAAACCGTTAACTTAACTGACCACTTATGTTACACACAGACTCGCCCAGTGCGTGTGCCTATTGATGATCTGTTTGCAGTACCAGAGGTTGAGTTGCCAGAAAACGCATTCTCGGACGCTGTGTTGCAATCATTACTGGTCGAACGTTTCCCATATTTTTTGGCGGAAGTCAAGAAAAGTTTCGTGGAGGTCAATGTCGTGGATGCTCTGAACGAAGCTAACGAGGAAGGTGGAAACGATGGAGACAGCGAAGACGACGATGACATGTCGAATGATGGCTCGACCTCGCCTTCTGCTATGGATAGCGAAATGCGTAGTGGTGATGGCGTTGATGAATCGGATGGTGATGCAAATGTATCTTCCTGTCACCCGAAAAGTGGCACTGAATGTGCCTCTCCAACGGAACCTGCTGATGTGATGGCCGAGATGGAGAAAGAGTCGCGACTCTATCGGATTCTGCTTTGTCAGCACGGTCTTCGTGCTGCTGCCACATTGCTGAAGAATGATTATTGCGCTTCGACGTTCATCCGTGGTGTTGGCTCTACTGGTTTGAAAGACTTGCTGACTGTGGCCATTTCCGAGACACCCACGATTATGGGAGTTGGAGATATCGCGTCACTCGAGGAGAGTTGGCTGATGCTATGGTCGCGCTGGTGTGCAATTCGAAGTGCTCACGTGGCGCCATCAATTCCCGGTCATATAAAGGAAGTTAAGGGCAAAACAAGCGGAGCTGACGAGACCGACACCATGCCGAGTCCAATTGTCCAGCAGATGATGGAGATGGGATTCCCAAAAGAATGGTGTGACGTTGCATTAGCGCGTTGCTCCCAGAATGTGGAGGCTGCGATAAACTTTTGCTTCGAGCACAGCAGTGATATGGAGCGACTTCTTGCAGAGTACCGTTCAAGCCGGGAAGCTGGTGGAGAAGGAAGCTCGAAGTCGGCTCGGAAAGACGATTTTGAAGCTATCAGCCCACTCTTGGAGCAGTTGTCCGAGATGGGATTCCCCTTCAACTGGTGCAAAAAGGCTCTGGCTGCAAACAGGAACAATGTGGACGCAGCCTTGACATGGATCTTATCGAATGGGGAAGCCCTGGAAGCGGAAGATCGGCGAGATGAAGAAGCGAAGCTTCGCTCTTCAGGTGGTGACGATGGAGCAGATGGAAATGTTCCGAGTGGTAATCGTGAAGGTGACGACACGGTGCTGATGCCAAACCCGCTTCGAGCTGTTAGTGGCCAAGCTTGCATTGGAGAGCACGATTTGATGGTGGAAGGTCTCGTTGGTGGTGGCTTTGCTAGTGTTGGTGCTCCTGACTGCCTCGTTTCAAGTGGACGATGGTATTACGAAGCGATTCTTCATACGAATGGCTGTATTCAGATTGGATGGGCTGACGTAGCATTTTGCGGTGCAGCGGATCGTGGAGATGGAGTTGGGGATGGAGCGCATTCATGGGCATACGATGGCTGGAGACAACAGCGATGGCATGGTCGCTCATCACCTTGGGGTTCTAAATGGAAACAAGGGGATGTTGTCGGTTGTGGCGTCGACGCAGACGCAGGCACTATCATTTTCAGTTTGAATGGCAAAATGCGATCAGCCAACATGGGCGTTGCTTTTCGAGCGATTAACTTTGCACGCGGCGTGTATCCCTGCGCAAGTTTTAACCGAAGAGAACGACTGCAGTTTAATCTTGGTGGGACACCATTCAAGTACCCACCTCCACCCGGTTTTCAGCCCATTTTAAATGTACTTAGTGATACGTACGACCTGAGCTCCGTGCCCAAAGGTTTCGAGGTGATTGGATCCCGCGAGGATTGCCTAGAAGAAAGTATGGGTGAAGAAAACTACTCAAGCGACACGAGATACTTTGCTCGAGATATGCACCCGTCGATGCTTCGAAGCTCAGGTCACAGTCGCAGCAGCGGCTTTGTCTCTGGCTCCGGCGTAACGAAAGCTGATGCTTTGGCTGATATTAAAGCACTTCCGGATAATCGGGTGTATATTGAGCTGTTGGTGATCACGCGCTCGCTTGCAATTTTACAGGCAAGACGAGCTCTGCTGACGTTGCTTGCAAAATGGCCGACAACAGTAGTTGGACCATTTTCAGTTGCAGCCTTTTTATCCGACAATAGCGCACCGCATGCTACCTCCGAGAGTGAAGACTCGTCAAGGTTCATCGACTTTATCAAGCTGAGTGTGAGTCTGAGTGCGCTTCATGTTGGCAATTCGCTCTCTAGTGCGTCGCTCACGCTACGCGACGGTGATGCTCTGCATCTGCTTGAATATGGTGCCACGGGTCGGTTTGCGCTCGGCTTGCTTTCGGGTGTTGTGAAGTCTGCACTGGACATTGCGTTTTCAACAATCATAACCGGAACGTGCGACCGTAGTTCTCTGATCGATACGGTTTTATCGTGCATTTCTTCTGAAGTCAAACGATCTTCCCTACGCCAATACGCTCGAATTCCATGGAATTCGTCAGAAGCTGCGATTACTGCCACCCTTTTACAAATAACGGCCGAAGCAGGCCAGACATGGTCGGATAAAGAAGTGCTGAACCACCCCAATCTTTTCCTCGCAGAGTGGATCAGTGGTTTGATGCTAGAATCCCTGGAAAAGCACAAGGAGCGTCTTTTATCGCCGACACATGACGAAATTCAGCGGCAATTGCTCGAAGCATGGATTTCGTCGCTGAAGTCGCCTAGCATGTGTGTAAAGGAACGTGGAGCAACCATTCTTGGGGGAATTATCCAAGATATCTTACCAAAACCATGCGGTGTTGTTGATGCAAATGCATTCGGTGTTAGCGACGATGAAGCGAAAAGACGGTTAAAGATGGCTTTGGATGTGCTCCCGCTTCAACGACTTGTCGACCTTTCACAGGAGCGAATTCTTCGTGAGTACCCAAACGTACCAGTGTGTTCAAAATACGTGCAAAGCCTTGTCGAGCTTTTATCCGCGGCGGGATTGGCCATGAGCGCTGTGGGACAGTCTACCGATACGCTCTTTGAAAGCAGTTCATCTCACCAGCTGCAGGCTTGCAAGCGAATCGAAGCCGACCTCGAACCAATTGATCGGAAAGAATATGAAGAAGTCATGGCCGCGAAAAAGCTGTTGCAGGAGCAACAGGAAGCTATGAAACTAGAAAAGCTTGCTGCTGAGCGAGCTTCAGCAGCTGAGGCAGGCTTTGAAAATGATGCATCTGCAGACCTTGACGCAGTGAACGTAGTCGCCAGCAACAATGATGATACAATTCGAAGTATTGATGAAGAAACGGTAGTCGCAAGAGGCAGTGATGTTACAAACATGGAAGTCGACAACAGTGACTCGGAAGAGGCTTCAGATGTGACTCGGTCCGCGATCGCTAACATGGTGACAGAAGATAGTGATGTAAATGCAGGTACCGCTGCAAGTGGTGCCGGCCCTGGTGACCGTCTAGCCTCTGAAGGGCCCGGAAGACGAACAAAATTGCCCATGCCTCAGTTAATGCAGGAGAAGGTTGAGAGGACGTTTGAGTTCCGTTTACCAGAGGGAGATCCAGACTTCGATACGTCCATGTTGAATACACAGGAAACTGACATGTTGGAGGCTGCGAAACGTGGCATTATGGGAGAGGAACTGAAAGAATGGAAGCACGGCAATGACGTTGGAGTGCTGGCTGATGCGCACACCCAGCTTTGGAGCGGTACGCTGACTCAATTCCGACTCCGCCAGAAGCAAGAAGAGAGCAATCAACCAGAGTTAAAGGTGGGGTGCAAAGTAATTCGCGGACCGAATTGGAAATGGCGTGACCAAGACGGTGGAGAAGGTAGCGTGGGTATTGTTGAGGGTGTTTCACCATGGAGTGGCGTTGATGGTGAGGGCATGTCAGTGCGCTGGCCGAACGATTCGTTGTACACGTACCGATGGGGAGCAGATGGTAATTTCGACTTAATTCACGTGGAAGTGGATGAAGATGGTAATATCACGCATCAATATCCTACTCCAAAAGCCAAACAAGAGGACGAGGGATCGTTTGGGTCCGAATTACATCTTGGTGTGTTGTTGTACCTATCTGTTGACGATGACGCTACGTCTTCCGTCGACACCGAGGCTATGAAGGTGGTTGGAGTAATGGAGTGGCCAGACTATGGCGCTGCCGTGCACGTTGTTGGCTTGAGGTATCCTGACGGATCGCTATGCATCCAAGAGTTGCAATTGACACGGGGTAATCCTGATATGGGCTGGATGCTTCGCTTTGGCACGGAAAAGTGGCAGCCGGGCTCCAAATATATGTTGCACCCCGATAAAACGCTTGACTCCTCTGGAATGGCTTCCGTTGCCTCTCAGGTAGATGTACTTCGTGGTGAATACTCGCATCCTGGGATTAAAGATGGTAAATTTGTTGAAATTCGTGGAGTCCTGCAGCTCTCGACGAAATATTTATTCACGATGGACCACTACAATCACTTTTCCACGCTTGGAATCTCATCTGATGGGCTTTCAGTTACGTGTCACAATGGAGAATCGCGAAACCTTGCGCTTGGAACCGTGGGGTTCACCACGGGCATTCACTATTGGGAGGTACATGTCGAGCAAGCTGAATTTGGGAGTGTGTTTATCGGCGTTTGCGAGAAAGCAGGTCCTCCCGGTTCCCAGGCTGCACTGTCGAGTCGATTGAATAGATGGCACGGATGGGGCTTTGTCAATTTCCGTGCTACCTATCACAATAGTACCGAGCGGATTTACGGTGATCACTTCAATGCAAGTGATACCATTGGCGTACGGCTTGATATGGAGCAAGGAAAGCTGTCGTTCTTCATGGATGGTATCAAATTTGGTGAGCACATTGTGTCGGACTTGGGGGTTGCGTTCGAGAACATGAAAGGCGAGCGTAATTCGCGTACATTGTACCCGTGCATTGGTATGCGGAAAGGTGGCGATCGCGTCACGCTGAATCAGAAGTGGGTCTCCATGCCGGGAGTTTCTCCACGCCAGATTCTTTCCGATGCTGTAGATGTCAGCAAGGCATTGCACTGTTGGTATGTTTCCGTGCAGCAAGAGAAAGCGGCGGCGTCAACGGCAGAGACACTTTCAACCCCAACACGTGCAGATAATCGTGTCAAGCTGCCGATGAAGCTTCTTCAGGAAAGCTGGCTCGAGTGGAAGCGGTGGAGTGAAAACCACTGGCAACGTTGTCATGTCCGACCACGAGGTATCTCTGTCGACTTTGACACGTCGCCTGCCGCATGTTCCCGTGTCAGCATTGCTGCTGGCTTGAGTGCTCCTTTCTTAGCTGGTGATCGCGTTCGCATGTGCTCCAAGTGTGGACAAGAGCTAAATCAACCAGAAGAAGCTGTGATACTAGGTGTGTATCGTGACTTCCTTTGGTACCGCACGGAAACACAAGGAAATGAAGGCGCCGATGAAGGACGGGCTTGGGCCTGGTATTGGTCTCCCAACGAGCTGTCAGAGCTCATTTTGATCCGTCGATGTGGCAAGGACATGACTCTGATCGAAAACAGCGCTATGGATGTGTCAGATTTCGAACGTTCGCCAGAACATAGTCCGTTTAAACCCCGTTCGGCATTGGAAGAGCGTGCGAGAAACGACTTGAATGCGTTTATTGAATTAGCTACACGGGCCCATTCAACGACGTCGGATATGCAATTAGTTGAGCGACTGAATGCTTACTGCGCAGCCATTGGTTTGGACGTGATGAATCTAAAAATCACGGATGTGATGGCTCCGGAAGAGATGGAAGGAAATGACAAGGATGCGAATGATTCACGCGGACGTACACGGAAACGTTCCCTGGTAGTTGACGATTACTTCACGTCACCCGCTCTGCAGAAAATCAGTGGTCCAGAGTTGCGTGCACGCACAGCCGTGTTAAAAGTCCTGAACAGCAAAATCCTTCGTGTGCTACCGATCATCGCCATTCAGCCTGACGATGGGAGCAGCTCTCAACCGATCGAAGTCGCAAGCACCAAGAGCGGCAAAGCGTGCACGCAGCGCTCGGTCGAATTCTTGTCGACGAGTTTGAAATTGCGTTTGCTACGACGATTAGTCTTCACGAGCACGAAGCGAGCCTTCTGGGACGACGTTCTACGCGCGACGACAACAAGTACGCCCCTTCCTTCGGATGAATATGAAGATCCACGCGAGATTCGCGTCATTCGAATCAACCGGATTCAAGCGCAAGCTTCCAAGCTGAGTTTGCTTTCGCAACCCGGGGATCGGCTGCGTCGTTCTGTCTTTGGCCAGCTCTACCGCGAAATGCGTGCGTGGAGCGACAGCTTTTTCCGTCGAGCTTATTGTGGCAAAGGTCATGGTGGCCAACGACGGGCGTTCAAGGTGAAATTTCTAGGTGAGGGTGTGAATGACTATGGTGGGCCATATCGTGCGGTCTTTGAACAGATTGTGGACGAGCTGCAGATGGACAATGTCGAGTTAGCAAAGGGCGAGCAAGGTTTGCTACCACTTTTGATCCCGTGTCCTAACCGCCGAAGCGCGACAGGTAGTAACCAGGACAAGTTTTTACTAAATCCTTCCTGTGGCACGGCGTTATTGGCGAATGGACCCATGGCACTGGATCTGCACCGTTTCCTGGGAAAATTGATTGGCACAGCTGTACGTCATGGATTACAGATGGGATTGGACTTACCAGCTCTGGTGTGGCGACCGTTGGCTGGACTTGAAGTCAATCGTGCCCACCTGGACAGCATCGATGTAGCGGCCGCTAACAACCTGAGTCGTGTGGAGGAACTTAATGCTGATACAGAGCTAGCAGCTCAAGAGGCTGAAGAAGTGCTAGGCTATTTGACAATGTCGACCACTTTGAGTGATGGCGTCGAGGTCCCGTTAATTCCTCAGGGTGACAAAATCCAGGTGACGTTGGGAAACCGGGACATGTATTTGGAGCTCGTGGAGAAGACGCGGCTCACAGAAAGTAGCCAACAGCTTGCGGCGCTCAAGGATGGCTTGGCGTCGGTGCTTCCTATGGAACTCGCACCGTTGTTTACACCGCAAGAACTTGAAGTCTTGATTTGTGGCCGACGCGAAGTGGACGTGGATCTGCTGCATCAATGCACCGAGTACAGTGAAGGTGCTGATGAAGCCATGCCGCATGTGCAGCACTTCTGGGAGGTATTGCGAGAAATGACGAGTGAGGAACGTACGTCCTTCTTGCGCTTTGTATGGGCGCGGAGTCGTATGCCGAACAGCGCCAAGGACTTCCCCATGAACTTCAAGCTGCAGGCTGCCCACGATCCCGGCGCTGTCGGTGAACCTGACAAGTATCTACCTCATGCCCAAACGTGTTTCTTTGCGCTACGTCTCCCAGCCTACACGAACAAAGAAGTGCTGCGCACCAAGCTGCTCTATGCAATTCAGAACTCGCCCAATATGGACGCCGATGTGCGATTGCACAATGCCGAAGGATGGGCGGACGCATAATGATGGTATGTTGCATCTCTCGTTTCGACTTCGAAGTATTGATTTGCTTTGTTTAAGCACTCAATTATACATATATGATTGGTTAAAAAACTTTACCTCTACGTTCGATTGGTTAAAACACTGTCTAACAATTATCATGATCTCGTGTGTTGCTGCGTTGCTAGCGCTTCATGGGCAGCGCTGTCTTTATTTTACTCCGGTTTCTTCCTCAGCTCGCTTTTAAGTATAGATTTCAGTATTGTCCAGTGTCTTCATCTGATACAATGACCTTTATCGACATCTTCTGTGGTGGTCACAGTCGTGCGCAACCGCAGTGCTGATGCTCACGTTCGTGCATGTGTTTTCGGTAATTGCGCGCTTGCTTTGATTTGCTGTGTCAAGCGAGCACCTGGTCGTCTTTCTACGCCGACTTTGACTGCGGTTTTGAATGAGGCGTTGACAGACGCCGGGCCATGCGCTATTTGCTGAATTCGGGCAGATCCCCGACATGACATGCCGACGCCTGAAAGGATTGACGACGGGATCATTACCGACGTTTCTCGATATTAAAGACAATATGGCAGCTAGTAGTCAGATTGCTGAGGACAATTTGTTGCATCAATTTCGAGCTCAGCAGCGTGGAATTGTCTTTATGGGCGATGACACATGGGACTCGTTGTATGAGCGCGAGTTTAAGCGTAAATTCGCCTTTGATTCGTTTAATGTCAAGGATCTCCACTCCGTCGACCGTGGAGTGACAAGTCATTTGTTCCCCGAACTGCATCAATCGGATTGGGACTTGCTCATTGCACACTTTCTAGGAGTCGATCATGTCGGCCATACTCATGGCCCCAACTCGGTCTTTATGGCTGAGAAACTCGATGAAATGAATGCAATCTTGGTAAAATTGCTACATGAACTCAAGACCATGCCCGATGCAGACGACGTGCTGCTTGCTGTACTGGGAGATCACGGCATGTCAGCGGATGGGAACCATGGAGGCGCGAGTGACGAAGAAACAGGAGCTGCCTTGTTTTTATACAGCAAGAAATCGCTTGTGGCGACGGAACAAGATGGCGATGAAGAGTTTCAAAAGTATGCAAAGAAACTACTGGATCGTTCTCTAGAAGTCCCACAAGTCGATCTTGTGCCCACGTTAGCATTACTCTGTGGCTTGCCAATTCCATTTGGAAACCTTGGGAGTATCATTCCGTCGCTATTTTTTCTTTGGTCTGATGATGATAGTGAAAACAACAGCATGTTAAGTGCATTCAAGACGCTCAATCGCGCGCTCCAATTGAATCTCGATCAAGTGCGACGTTATCTCTTTCGCTACTCGTCGGCATCAAAGTTACCTCAACAAGCGTATGATCACTTAGAAACAATCTTTCAAGACATCAAACGTAGTTACAATCAGCTTGAACACGTGCAAGGAAGACAGCAAACGCCCACCGACTTTAAAGCGGATCTTCCGTTGCTCTTGCGTCTTCATGATGAGCTCTCAAAGCTACAGCAGAGTTACCTGCGTGAAGCTTTGTCATTGGGGCGTTCCATTTGGACACAGTTTGACCTCTGCAGTATGGGCTGGGGAATGCTCCTTCTTTTCTGGGCCTTCATTATTGGTGCAATAGCAACTCGAAAAGTCAGCAGCAGTGAGCCATGGAGCCCTCCATTACTCGTAATTGCTGGGGTCGGCAGCTCGTTCCTTGTGTGCCCGGCAAGCATTTCGTTGCCTCTACTGCCTGCCGCCCCAATGTGTCGAGCATTGATCGGTACTTCTTGCATTTGTCTGTCGAATATGACACGGCATTTTGCGCTTCAACGCCCTATCAGTGCCCAACCCACTAAAGCAGACGCAAGAATGCGATGGTCTTCAAGTTTTACACTCTGGGTGGTCTCTCTCGTTGTGGTCGTGCTCCACGCACTCTCACTGCTCTCCAATAGCTACATCGTCGCGGAGAACAGAGTTATGCAATTCTTGTCGGCAACAACTGGATTTTTCTTGCTCGCAAGCACACAGCGCTTCGATACGAATCGGCATGTCGCTACGGGAGCTGCGCTAGCTTTTCTCGTCGCAACACGATTGAGTAGCGCCTTGGATCCGCCCAATATCATCAAGACAGCTGTGAATGTGGAGCGAACGTTTGCTCCATTACTTGCTCTCGCCATTCTCGCTGTCGGCTCCACGCAAATCATCAAATACATGGGGCAAACATTTTCCCTCCTGGGTCGATTCATGCTCACATTATCATTGGTCAGCTACTGCGTGTGTGCAATCTTTTGGGTTGCTTCTCCCATCCAGATCACCTTCTGGAGACTGTGGCTACCGCGGATCGTGTATTTGATCTTTCTAGGAGTGTTCCTATGTCTATTGACGCGTATAATACGACCACAAATTCGTACGAGCGGCACCAGACAAACGAGTCTCAAGACATCTGACCACTTGCTGTTAGTCTGGCAGTTCGTTGCAGCTTTCATGCTCGTTCTGGGGTCTACGTCTCCGCTCTCAGTGCTTTGTCAAGTGGTACAGTGCCTTAGCATGGCAATTATTGTCTCCTGTCATCGCTCCAATTATCCAGCATCAACTGGAGACATGACGCCATGGATACTGCTCTGGGCTTCGTGCTCGTACCAAGCGTTTTTTACTTCAGGCCATGCCACCACGTTCACCAGTTTACAAAATGCGGCAGGATTCGTAGGGTTTGACACCTTTAATTTCTACCTTGCCGGAATGCTCCTCGGTCTCAACACCTTTGGTTGCTTTGCGTTAGCCATCCTAGCACTGCCGTGGTTAAGCTTGACCCAAGCTTCTGATGGGAGTCTTGCTTTTGCTGCCTATTTTGCGCTCAATGCGCTCGTCTCAACGCTCTTTGTTGCTCTCCAACGAAGACATTTAATGGTCTGGGCAATCTTTGCCCCCAAGTTTATCTTTGACGGCGTCATCTTGCTTGTGACGGAGTGTCTCCTGCTTCTTCTGTATACACCATTCCAACGGCACAGTCCATCAAGACATAAATCTGAGTGAAATCTTGTCATTCTCGTGCCGGTTAAACAATAGACTTACGCTATTGTATTCCGTATTGACTCCCTCGGCCTCAGGGCACCAAATTGTTTCACTCGTTGCTGTGCACTTCATCGCTCGTACCCCATTCCATCGAAGAGGCTGTGACTTCACGGATACCATTGCATGAAACCAGAATGCATTCGCGCATGTTCGAGCTGGTTGCTGGATCGTTAGCGGTAGGTTCCTCGATGTAAAATCCTTCTGTTTTCGCTTCCCACGGTGCCGGTGTAAGTGACATGCTGCTAGGAATGACGACATGTTCGTTCGCACAGAGCGCGACAAGCTTTTGAAACGAAATCTCGCGCACATTGCAACTTGAGCACAACACGCACGAGTAGACGATCAACGATTCTTCAGTAGCTTCTTTCTGTTCTGCATATCTGGGCGTAACCAGCGAAAGAGCGCCACAGTTTGCACAGTTACAAATCACGATCCGGCCTTCGTACTCATGGAACAGACAAGCGACGAGAGATGAAAACAAGGTCTCCAAGGAAGCAGATGTGGCAAACCGATAGGTGGCATCTGTTTCGCTTGCTGATCCTCGTGGCTTCAATTTCGTCGCAATGATCTTTGAATTCAGTGAGATGCCAATGGCAACGACGTCCGGGAGCCGCCGCACGATGATTGTAGGGTCTTTTTCATCGTTTACAGTAATCCTCTCAACCAATTCTCGGGGCTGTCGAACGCATAGAAGTCAACCTTAGCCTCTACAAATCGTCTTGTAGCGTTCGAATTCCGTACCTTCAGCTCCAAATTCGCTGGCAAACCATCAACTTCAAACGGTACATTCAGCTCCGCTGCATCTTTTGCACTTAATAGTACTCGAGCGCTCAACGTTTGTCCAGATTTCTAATCATTATAATGTCACACGTCAAACGATTAAAGAGACTCGAAGAAAACACGCTTTCAGCACGACAAACGTTTTCCAGTTTTCGTACCTGAGAAGGAGAGTGTAGAGGCAAGCACTTTTTCTTCTTCTCTAATACAACAACACCGCGCTGCGTTCTAAAGTAATCGTCCACACTTCGAACAAGCCGCGTCTTTTGAGAGGCAGGGATGCCTTCAAAAGCGTTTAAAGGGCACTTTTCACCCTCTGTTTCAACACTGCTACCATTTTTCGATTGATACTTCAATCCCGACGGCGGGTTTTGAATCTCTACAAATTGAGCAGGAGCATTCTGAGATCGAGACAGCTGAGGGTACTCCAGCACTAGCTTTAAATTATGCGTCATCAGACCCTTACGAGCAGGAGCTCGAGGGTACACTGGAGCTGGTTCTGCCTGTCCCCAGACAGTACCCTCGGCAGTGGAAACATCAGTTCTCGAATTCAGCATCGTCAACATACGTCGATTTTTCATGCTATTTACTTCCGCGTCGCTCCACCGTCGACCATCGAGCTCGATCGGCTCGCCCAAGTAAAAGAGCACCTCCCGTCGATAGTCGGGTCGTCGTGCAATCGGATTAAATTCCATCTTTAAGAACGCAAGTCTTGGCATCCGTGTCAATAACTCTATTTCTGTGATATCATCGATCAGATTGTGAGAGAGATCGAGCCGTTCGAGTGCTGTGAGTGTCTCGAGTCCTGCCAACGACGTGATCCGATTTACCGCAAGGTCCAGCTCTCGTAATCCCCGCAAGGTTTGAATAGGCGGGACGACACGTAGCTGATTATGGCACAAATTCAATACTTCCAGCGACCGCGTCGTCACACTCGAACGAAACGTTTCAATCTTGTTCCAGCCAAGATCCAACGTCTTGATCGCTCTCAGTAAATTCACCGACTCATCCACGACTTCTAACGCACAGCAATTCATGTGCAACTTTATCAATTTCCACCAACTCGAGGCCTTCTCGGGAGCCAACACTTGACTCAACAGCGTGGCATTCGTGTGTTCAATGTGCAGTTCTCTTAACTGCTTGGAAAAGTAGTGGACATGGGCAAGTTCCTTGATTTCTGTATTCAGTGCTTCAATGACTTTTAAGGCAGGAAAAATCTCGACTTCAATCACCTGCCGAGGTTGGTCCACGACTGGTTCTGATTGGTGCACACGCAGTCGCCGCACTTCCCGTAGTATCGTTGACAGCTTCAGGACTTGGATATGGGCGCTCGTCTTGACTTTAACTTGCAGTCGCGGCTGAATCGTCCACGCTTGGATTACTTGCGTTTCCGTATCTCGCTTCGGTACTAATGCGTCGTGGAGACGAAGTGCCAGGAGCTCGATTTGGGACGTACTTAGCACCAGAAATTGCTGTTCCAGATGTACCACGTGCTGCTGTAGTGCTTCTTCCAGCGTCTTAATAAACGACTCATCACTCAATGATTCATTAATGACAATGCCTTGACGTACAGGCGGCAAAGGTACGGGAGACGGAGAACGTAGCAGTGCACGCACTTCAAGTCGGCCGTCCATATGTAACGTTATGTGTGTGATTAATACCACCGGAAATTGTCTTAAGTTCGCGTTTCTGAATCTGATTCGAGCGATGGCATGCATGCGTACTTTGGGGTGACGAGTGATCCGCACTTAAGAGACATCAAAGGGAGAGAAAAAAGCAAAAGAAAGCTAACGCACGCTCTCACCCTCCACGGACGCGCCTTTTGTACTCACGTCTCGCTTCGTAGCAAACGCGCGTTTCTTTTCCCTCGTTTTGCTGCTTCCCAGCAACTTGATTACGTAGAGAAAGGAAGGACGGTAGGTGATAGCTGCCAGCGGCGGCGGAAGAGGAAGGCGAGAGCTTGTCGCACCGTAACGTCGCGACTTGACACGGGCAATAGCAGCGATAGTAGCAACTCCAGTGAGGGTTGCAGCAACTTGATCCACTCAAGTAGCAGCCTTGCGGCCGCGTGCACAATATCCGGTCGACCAAGCCCCAGCAGTCCCCCAACGAGCACCGGCGGGCAGGAAAAAAAGCTGCACGTACGCTCCATGGACCGAATCCAGGACAAAGATAGTCAAAAACGGCGGAAAAAGAGTCAAGAAAACTCGAGTAGCTTTCAGGAAACCGCCATGGAGGACGAAGAGATCGAGCTTTTTCATGTCGTGCAGGAAGATTTACGTCTCAAGTCGACAGTTGGCTGGCAAAATGCAGTCAAAGTGCTAAACTCAGCCTACCAACATTTAGATCGACCCGAAAGCCAAGCTTTCTTGGATGACGCGTTTTCCAAGATTATCAGCATCATGCTGGACCAGCAGTGCGTGCTTGATGTTGCTCTGTTTCTTGTCATTTGTGCGTCACTTTCTCATAATTTTGTATTGATGTTTTTTTTGCCATCTTTCCTCACAGTGCAAGCAAGATTGGATCGTTTGAGAAATCGTGTGTCACACAGTGTTTATCGGTGGCCATCTCGCTCGTCGTTGCTCAATTGAAAGCAGGTCGCTATTTCCAGGCGCTACCAGTGCTGACGATGCTTTTTAGCAAAAAGAAAACGTTTTATAAAGATTTACGCACGTCGACAATGATTGGTAGTTACTGGAACAAGGTGCCAGGGTCGCCCGAAGTGCGAACACAGTGCATTGAAGCGTTCTGTGAGCTCAAAGGGTTTCATTTGCTACTCAATACGTTTGAGCTCTTGATGCAAGATCAACGACCAGGTGACGACCTTGACGCGGTCGTCGATAGTGAAGATGTTCGCATTCTGTTGCAAGCACTTCTGGAGTTTCGAACGTCTGTGCCTGAAAGCGTTTGCACCAAGATCTCGGTCTTAATCATGACCTATTATACGAAAATCTCGGATTCCGTTCTAAAGAAAGAATCGAGTGATGCAGTGGGAGCGGTGATTGGAATCATTCGGAGATTGGTCGATGCTGGAGTCGTGCCATCCGAAGCTATTAACAAGTTATGGCTGGATATTACGGAACGCTATGTGGAGTCCACTTCCTTGCCGTTGCGACTCTTTGGTTTGGAACAAATTAACCAGATTGTCAACTGTGCTCGCGCATCACGAGCGTTCCCGCCACGGTACGTTGTCCGAAATGCCGGGACGGCTGTGATCAATGGTGTCTACACGTTGAAAGCGAACTCTACGTCGGCAACGTATGTTTTTCGACAGCAAGAAACAGGTCAAGTGTTTACACTCTTTTGCTGCACGATGAAAAGTGGATTAAAGTGGTGGTTTATCTCGGAAGCGGACAAGATGCAGCCGGGATCGGACCAAGATATTGATTATTACCAGCATCAATCGCAGTATGAAGAGTACTTGCCACCAACGCACAATTGGATTCCGACTGGGAAAGGAGAAGCGCCGGCTCCCGAACTTATTGCAGAAAGCGTGCAGGAAAACGGTCAAGAGGATCAGACGCGACTAGACAATATATTGAGTACGTGGGTCGTGGAAAAAGAAATTTTAGAAGAGATTTTCGGCGACCGAATCCATCGCGAAATTGTTTCGCGCAGTGCATTGCTAGTCAAGTTTCTAGCCGAGTCGAACAAGTTGGATACCAGGTCAATTGACGTGATTTGGCAGTCGTGTATTCAAAAAGACCAAACCTTGGTGCATGAAATCCACAATCTATTGATTGCGACTGTACCGTTTCTTTCAAGCGACCTTCTTTTACATCTCGTCGAGAGTATTCATGCGTCGCTGCTGCAAAGTTTGGAGAAGAAGGAGTCGTTTCCTGAGCTTATTTCCTTTTTACAGCGTCTCGCTACCAATTCGCCAAGTTTTCTATGGAACGCAATGCAATGTCACGACAGCCATCTTGCAGCTTCTTTGTCGATTCAAATGCACTGTAGCATGCCAATTCCGATTAAGTAGAAGTTTACGCGAATTCTTTCCAGAAGGGCTACAAAGTAGTATGGCGAACCGGCTTCGAAAGATATTTTGACGAATGCATTGATGGGATCAAAAAAGTCGGCTTGTGTCGAGCTTCGACACCAGGGTCGGAACGTTGCCATCTGTAGCTCCGTCTCGAAGAGCAGCAGCTCGACATTACGCGAAAGTGCGAGTAAAGATTCAACGCGTTCAAGTCGTTGGAACTGCTTAAATTTCTGATTGACTCGTATCGAATGGACCAAGCCCTTGTCGTGGAAACCCTGAATTCCGAGCACGGGTTAGTCAGTCTATTGTTTGACGAGCTGGCGACGTTTGTAGCTCGGAGAACCGATAAGCAGTCCCCCAGTTATCGCACTGCGATTGGGCATCGCTTAGAATTGATCTACTATGTCCACGTCAAGTCTCCGAAACTCGAACTCTCGATTCCACAGATTGAACGGCTATGGAATGTGCTCTCCTCGTCACCCGCAGAGCGTGAATTCTGCTTGATATTCTTTAATCAGACGAGCATGCGCGTTCAACAGAGTGGAGTCGTGCCGGGGACAAGTACACTGGGTGGCTCCATTAGCTCCGCTTTCAATCTGGACGTGTGTTTTTACGTCTTTAACGAACTCTTGTGCAAACAAACGGACTTTCGGACACTGGGATGTATGGGTTACAAGTGTTTCAACACGTACTTTGTGGGTCTAAATGCACAGCAAAAGTTACTCCAGCGCAATGACGAATCTCTGGAAACAAACACGCTCAATCTACTCGGTATCGATGCGTTGTGGCGTATCGCGTTTGAAGCACCTCTTGAAGTTGCTGAAATGGCTACGCGGGAGCTGCTGCGTGTCTACGAGCGCTCGTCCACGGGGCTTAGTTACGTAAATGAAGGGGAAAACGACGCGGGTGTGAAAGATTTTCTCTCTCGGGTGTTTAAACAGCTATCTGCAGTAAAAGACAGCTCACCGGACTCACTCAAGTTGGTACGGCAATGCTCGAGTCTATTGACAGGACTCGTGTCGAGTGCACGCAAGAAACAGACGTTTGTTCCACATGGTTTAAGCGGTCGAGGCGCGTACTTTACCATTAAGGTGATAGCCCAGCGGATTCCGTCGTCTACCACGAGTGGAGGAGCTTCTGCAGCCGCAGCTTCTAGCCGAGACAATGCCATGCGAACGTTGCAAGCATCTGCCTACTCGAATCAAACGCTATGGCTCTTTCGCAAGCAGATTGAAAAGTTGGTGGGGCATCCGATGCAGCAGACGAAAATCCTCTCGTCTGGCACGGCCATTACTGGAGACCACAAGACACTTGCAGACTTGGAGATCACCGAGTTCAGTGAAGTGCGTGTCCTCATGTTTAACTCGGTGGTACAGCGTTCAAGCTCCAATGTAATGGATCAGGATTATTTAATAGCCTCGACAGGCAAGTATGCCTCGTTCTCCCCCTTGTCGTCATCCTCAAAGCATCATCCAGGTTACATAATTGCTCGGGACGCGTCGTATTTCGAAATCCTCTTCCGTGTGCTCGATATAGTAGAAGGACATGCAGTTCACGAAATGCTATGGGGATTTTTGAAACAGATTCCAACGAGTGAAGAGCTATTGAACCGTGTGTCGAGCATTGGAGCGCCTGCGTCAAGCGATCAAGATATCGTTATGAGCTGTTTGTCCGACCAAGGGGGGAATGAAGAGCACAAATCCGACTGGTCATCGTTAGTGAAAGGCATCTCGTCGCATCAGGCGATTTATACGCTACAAATTATGGATGCGCTGCTTCTCCCTTCGGAGATTGCCAAGATTCCATTTGCACAGACGTATCTCCAACGCTTCATTTCTGGTGGAGGGTTCCATGAAGTCTTGTCGTATTTTATTGGTTCGAATTTCCACAAAAGCTCGTTCAATGAAGGAGCTGCCGTGGCGCTTCGTATTTTGAAATTTTGTCTCTTTGATTCGGGTCATGATAATGGATTGTACTCATTGGCAACAAACGGAGACCATGCGGATGACGGACTTGAAGGCATGAGCTCGGTCGCTACCGAGCACGATGCGCTAAACCTTCGTTCGAAGATTATCGTTGAACAGAGTCAATACGATCAATTGGTGCTCAAGATCGCGGAGCTTGTGGCATCCGAGTACGCACGAGTGGAGGAGCAAACGCCGGCGAAAACGACGACGTATCGTATTTTGATTGATGCGGTCAAGACGGTCGAGTCCATTGTGTCGATTGCGCAGGATGCGGCAGCCAAATATGTCAAGGCGCTCGAACCACGGGCGATCATTGTCATTATTTTCATGAAATTTGAATCGGAACAAGTTCGAGACCATTGGCTTTCGTCATTGGAATCGATCTGTAAAGCGTCGGATGCAGCAGCTGAAGTGGTGTTTGAGGAATGTATTCAGTCGATTGATCGGATCGAGAGCGTGACGGCGCCGTGTGATCAATACACACGCATGCTGTGCTCTCTGGCACGTCTCGAAGGCGGCCAGGCATCGTCGTATTGCCAACAACTTGCGAAAACTGTGGTTGCGAAACTGCGTCGTGGCTTTTCCAACAAGTTTTTGGCCTGCAATGAACGATCCAGCGAAGTTTTGATTGGATTTATGGAATTTCTACGTGAAGTACTGGTCGTACACGCAGATGTGCGGGCGAATATCGCCCACGAGGTCGTTGATGTCGTCTATGAAGAGTGTTTGTTCACGTTACCTACGGAATATCGACGTCGTTGCCCCCTGTGCGTGTCCTTGGAGACACGACGCCCTGCGTTCAAGCTACTCGCTAGCGCCATCTTCTCGGACGCTACGATCTTGCACGACTTACAAGGTCGCCTGACAAAACTGTTTACGCGCAGTGATGCGTTGCGGTTCAAATGGGGTCAAGAGAACAACGTTGAAACCCGCGGCAACGGCGAACACGTTGGTCTCAAGAATCAAGGATGCTCGTGCTATATGAACTCGTTTTTGCAGCAATTGTTTATGCATCCGACGCTGCACCGAGGACTGTTAGGTGCCAAGGTCGCACCTCGCCTGACTCCTCGAGAACCCACAAAGGCCGAAGTCGAAGCGTGTCCCGAGCGTTTAGTGGGATGTCGTGTCGCATTAGAGTGTCTTGGAGGACGCGTATACGAAGCCAACGTTGTGGGGTATGATGATACGTCGAGTCAACACACGATGCGATACGAAAATGGAGGGGAAGCGAGCTTTGTACTGGCTGAAGGGCGACCAGGGAATGAAAATGGCCGGTATGTGATTTTGCAGCCAGAGTTGACAGGCACCGATGCTACCTTGGAAGTGCTGCGTCAACTCCAGCGGACTTTTTGCTACTTACGCGACAGTGAGATGCGGTATTTCAACCCCAAGGCTTTTGTCGACTCGTGCACGTGTTTAAATCTCGAGTTTTCCGTCTATCAGCAAAATGATGCGACGGAATTTTGTGATAAGCTCTTGGATCGATTAGAAACGGGTCTGAAGACGACGCCCCAAGGCGCAAGATGTCTGCAAGAAGTCTTGGGCGGCAAACTCATTTCTCAAAAGCTTGCAAAAGGGTGTGGCCATCGGTACGAACGGGAAGAGCCGTTTATTCGCTTGGAATTGCAGATTCGAGGAAAAGAGAGCATTGAAGAGTCGCTGGCTGCTTTTGTTGAAGGGGAACTCATGGACGGTGACAATAAAGTGGAATGTGAAATGTGTGCAACCAAGAAGGCTGCTGTGCGACGCACGTGCTTTGGAACGCTCCCGAACCTGCTGATACTTCATCTGAAACGTTTTGATCTGGACTATACGACGTTCGAGACGGTCAAATTGAACAATCGTTGCTCATTTCCCATGCGTTTGAGCATGAAACCATACACAAAAGCAGGTATTGAAGAGCAAGAAGCGCGTGCCAACATGCAACCAGAGCGGGAAGACACATCGACTGATGAAGACATGGTTTCGGATGACTCGAGCGATTCGGATGAATTTATGACGGACGTGAATGGCACGAAAACCACGATACCGACTTCCTTATCACCTCGATCAAGCATGAAATTGACTGCTTCTCCTGTCAGTGGGACGGGTGACAAGAGCAAAAATGACGACCGAAGCAGCTTTAAGCTCGACCCGAACTATGAATACCGACTCAAAGGCATTCTCGTCCACTCTGGTGTCGCACAAGGGGGGCACTATTATTCCTTCATTTACGACCATGTGTCTGAAAAGTGGTTCAAGTATGACGACGAAGATGTGACGCCATTTGATCCGGCTAATATTGAAGCCGAGTGTTTCGGCGGAGTCCAGCGACGTTCATTGCATGGTTCCAATAATGCCATGGAGATGGAAGTCTTTAGCAATGCATTGATGCTGTTTTATGAAAAGGTCATCCCCGTTGACGCTGCAGTATCCGATGCAAAGACCGAAGGAGTCGCCACAACTTCGTCGGACGTTGTGGTGGCTGCTCCGGATGAAGAACATTGCGAGTTTGAAGCCGAAATTTGGAAATCGAACGAGATTTTCTTGAAAAACTCGGATCTATTTGATCTGGAATTCCACGAGTTTCTGCGCGAGATGGTGCAGTCACAGTATCTACAAGACGCATCAAACGCAGCGGTGAAAGACGACGTGTTATTGGCTTTACCGCCTTCGTCCCAGTCAAACGAGGTGCCTCCAGCTGCACCGGTAGCAGTAGTTGTTCTAGCGACTGGAGGGGACGATAAGATTCAAAGTACTCTGACAGAAATTGGCATTGAGTTTGTGCTGAGTTTGTTGCTGCATTTGCGGGAAAAGCACGGAATTGCGCGATGGATTACGGTGCTGGCATTCAAGTTTACACGGTCGAAAAACATCTGCGTCAACGTTTTACTGCGTTAACGACATCGAAACGCATTTTGTGGTTGCGTAGGCTGCTGTTCGAGTGCCCTGATTCGATCGCGCGCCAGTCGTTTTTGCACCTTGTCTTACGGCTTATGAAGCGCACAAGAAGGAAGACCAAACTGTGTTGGATGGGTCGAGTGCCGACGAAGCAGCAGCAGCGGATACGAAAGTTCTTCTAGTGCTCGTCGAGGCGATTGCGATGTTCTTGGATCAAACGTCGATCATGCAGCAGTCGCATTTGGAGGAATGTTTTATGCTGTTACGAAACTGTGCTGAAATCATCGCCTCGGCACGTATTCAGCTGCAACAAGTGGAGATAACTGCATGTTTGATTAACTTTTTCCTGTGCGATCGGGGCCCGAGTGCATTGAAAGATGCGTTTCCCTCGTCGACGTTGCAATCCACAGCTTCACAGTATGCGTCGCCGGACTACCAATATCTGCTCGAGTGGGTGATCGCGATCTTAGGTTTACCCTAACGTACGACGGAGCCTCTGCTTGCTGAGAGTAGTACGCAATTTCTCCATCGTACGGTATTATATGAGAAAGCTGAGCGTGCGTTGACGAAAATATTCGAGAAATTTCAGAAACCAGGAGGCTCAGAAAGGAAAAATCGAATCCAAGTCTGGGTCTTGAAGAGTTGAAACAATACTTTTCCATGTCGCTAAGTAGTGCTGTCAATAGTCCGGCAGTCGAGCAACATGCGCGCGAGATGTTGGCGAAATACGGCATCCCGAACGATGACGGGATGAAAGACGACGGGGAAGCTACTGCTGCACGTGTGGAGCTGGATGGATTTATACTGTATTATACGGACATGGCGGCATCTTCGACCAAGTCAGTGCTGCAGGATCTTCGATGGTTCGGTTTTAGTGAAGCCATGCAACGTCATACGTTGTCGAGCAAGGATTTACCCACAGGAGCTCAAATTCTTGAGAGATTGAGTGCGCTTAGTCGTGGAGCGTTGCTCAATGATGTCTTCTTTGACTCTGCTCTTGAAGAAGAGGCCGAGACGACGTCAGAGCTGCTGGTACGGCTGAGTCTAGGAGATCAAGAGACATCGCGGCGTCTCCGGCGTGCGCTTCTTCATTGTGTTCAGAGCACAGAACTGGATGGAAAGGGCAACCGGTCGCCGATGCGTGTGCATTAACAATTCAACGTGTGCTGAGCTATCAATGTGACTATCAAACGGAACTTGTGGAAGTGGCGCTCGCTCATAGCGACTATGGCTTGCTTACGTCTCCACGAAGTCGAGAAAAACTGCGTTCCCGGTATGCGAATACCACGCACGTTCCATTGTTGGTGTACCGGCAGCTGGTGTTGCTGCTTGAGCTGCGTGCCCGTGTACTTGCTGTGAGTTCATGGCTAAGTGAACATCGGAAGGAATGGGAATGGCTTAACGAATGGCTTTGTCTCGAATCGCTTCAACCAAGCTTTGGTGGACGGTTATCCTTGTTGCGACGCGAGCCATCAAAACAGGAAAATGCTCTGGCGTTTGGGGGAGGCCTTAAAAATTCTATACGAGCAAGAAGAACGACGATATGTGGTCGAAGGTGCTGGGTATACTTCCTGTCAATGTGTGTACGTTAGCACGTCTCACATCACGACAATGCTAACGTATCGTGTATGAAGAATGCATTGATATATTCTCTTCGATGTTGTATGCCAAGCAGGGCCCGTCGGGTACATTTCCTACTCTCCGGACAAAAATACTTGGAACCTTGTGCGGATGAAGACTTTTACTTTGTCGTCCATATTGATGACGAGTCCCCCGCCTCTGATGGCGGAAAGTCTGGGTCAAGAATGACCAAAGCCAACTGCCCGTCCGACAGTGTGCTCTATAGTCTACCGTCGCTGTGTTTGATGGTTGCGCCGATGCGTCCGATGCGGTCATGGGTTTCTTGCTGGAAGTGGTTCCAGAGCAGGAAACGAAGCGTGTGTGCTCCCGTCGCCCGTCTTCGAATTATGGTGTCGAGACGGTTATGTGATGCCGATCGAGACGGTGGATATGATGACAGTGAGGACGAGATTCGCATAGTAACGAGCGTTTTCGAGCCGTGCATTTTGAATCCACAGGGCGACGGCAATGGCCGGGGCGAGTTCATGTAAGCTGGCGAGTAACATTATGGGGCCTTTTGCCAGTCGTCCCGACCCGACCGCACAGACAGAGAACAAGACTCGATGCTTGCAGGTGGGGAGGAATGCTTTTGCTGGGGAGGCAGGTGATGGATAAAGAAAAGATGGCAATTTACGTATTATGTATCGAGTTGAGGTATTATCGATAGTCGTATTACTAGTTGCAGATGCAGACATACCTAAGCAATCCACGTAGTGATTTCAATTTTATAAACAATCGATCGATGAACGTGCCTATCAGGGCCGTGGTTTGCAGCAATCTAGGCAAACCCCTAAATCCATTACAGTAATACTGTAACAAGTGTTATTTAACGAATTACTTCGAAGTATTTAACAGTGTCAGTTATGAAAGAGGGTGAAAGATAATGTAAAATATCAAAAACAGGATTTGTAGTAATAAAGGGTATAGTTAATTTATTTAAGTATACGTATACGCTTTAAGTATCCGAAGAATCATTAGAATATAGAATATCTGACATGTACTTCAGAAGTACAGTAACTTACATGTAAATATAACACCTCCTAAGCTCAAGTTTAAGCTTGGTTTCAGTATCCGATTGTATTCTGCTCTGTCTCTGCACAGCTGGAAAATGTAGCCAACTACGGAACCAATATTTAAATACTAGTAGCTACATGCGTTTTTTTGAAGAACAATAATCAGACCGGCATGAGCCAGACATTGCGGCCCACCGTGCGTTGGATACTGGACGCCGAGGTGAGCGTGTGTTTTAGCTGTCGTCTTCTCTTTGATTGGGTTCGCCGCAAACACCACTGCCGGTACCGTTGTCGATC
>MIQA02007331.1:0-15589 GCA_001887855.2 Sclerospora graminicola | reverse complement strand
GCATGAAACTAACTCCATCTACTTCAGCTCTTGCTGTGTGTGTGGTACACAGATCGAAGCCAATGCGATGAACATGTGTCCATCTTGCATTGCGTCCGAAGTGGACGTGACTGAAGGCATAGAGACAACATGTGAGTTGGTTCAATGTCGTGGTTGTTTACGTTTCCAATCACGCGGTAAAACCCAACAGTATAGTAGCAATTCAGGTGCATGGCTTGATTGTGACTGGGAATCAAAAGAGCTGATGGCGCTCTGTCTAAAGAGCATTGGAGGGCTCAATAAGGTTAAGCTCATGGATGCAGGTTTTATCTGGACTGAACCGCACTCGAAACGGATTAAACTTCGACTGACTCTACAGCGAGAAGTGGTGAACCACGCAAGGGTTCAAAACACGTGCGTTATTACTTTTATTATCAATTCAATTAAGTGTCCAGACTGCACAAAGCAATATCACAACAATACGTGGAAAGCACTTGTGCAAATCCGTCAAAAGGCCGATCACAAACGCACATTTCTTAGACTGGAGCAAGAGATTCTAAAGCACAATGCCCACCAAGACGCGATTGGGATCACAGCCGTGAAAGAAGGCATGGATTTCTACTTTGGCAACAAATCGACAGCTGAGCGATTCCTTCACTTTCTGTCAGCACATGCTCCCATGCGATCCAAGTCATCTAGCAAACTCATCTCGGAGAATGTGCGCAATGCAACAGCCAACTTACAGCTTACGTACAGCGTTGAATTAAGTCCCATCTGCAAAGACGATTTACTGATATTGCCACCAAAACTTGCCCAGAGCTGCAGCAACATTGCGAACGTGACACTTTGCGCCCGTACCACCTCGATGGTTCATTTGTTGGACCCTTTATCAGGACAAAAGGCAGAACTACCAACTGACAGGTACTGGAAGCTGCCATTTCTGCCATTGGCGACCAGCTCCGACATGGTCGAGTTCATTGTTTTAGATGTGGAACCACTAGATCCCCAGGAGCTTCGCAATGTTGATTCGGCTCTCAACTCGTGCAGCAAGTCGAGACTTGTCATTGCTGACGTGGAAGTGGCGCGTGCCAGCGACTTTGGCGTAAATGACACGACGTTCCAAGTGCGAACGCACCTTGGCGGCGTGTTGACGGCTGGCGACACGGTGAAAGGCTACGATCTCTCTTCCGCTGTCTTTGGCACGAGACAGACCCACTCTCTGAAGGAAGAACTTCCTGATCTCGTATTAGTGCGGAAAGTTTATCCGCGCGAGCATGGCAAGGACCATAAAAGCGAGCGCAAACTCAAGACATTGAATGTCAAACGTCAAGGAAAGGTCAGCAAGGCCGAGAGTGCACGCATGGAGCATGAAATGCAGATATTTGCTGAAGAATATCTGGAAGAAGAGCAGCAGGAAAACGAAGAAGACGAGAAACGAGAAGCAGGAGAACACTTTCCAGAAGCTGTTTCCGTTGAAGAGCGGACAGCAGCCCTGGCCAATCTGAATTTGACGTAAGAAGCAAAACAAAAGCAGATCAGAGTCATAGATTGCACCGGTTAAGCTTCTCTATCAAGCACATTTCTCACTCGTAGCTCGTTCTGTTACCAGCCGTATTTGGCATATGTTTCCCGCTTTGTTTTCGATGCTGCACTACGTTTTTCTTGTAGCTCGAGATCTCGTGCTTGAGCATCGAAAGCAAGCTGGTTTAGTTGATGTTTTTGTCGTTGCAGTCGACTAGGCTTGATCGTTGACACCTTTGTGCCCGCGTGAGGGTTCCAGAAACTAGCTTTCACCTTGACAACTTGATCGCTGGATCCGTTGGATGGATCATCCGATGGTTGCCAAGTATTTGGCGATGGGCCTTGCACGTCGACGATCTGTCCTGCCACAGTGTCCAAATGGCCTTCCTGAAGGGCACGCTCGATGTCTCGCTCACGTGTCCTTCGACGCTTGGAGTTACCTCCCGAAACGTCATCTTCTCCCTGTGCGACATAATATTCGTGGGAAATGGTAGGATAGTTGGCATGATGCTGCTCTTGCTGTTGCTGCCAGGCAGGAGCATTGGCAGCTGCTCCTGTTTGCTGATCGGTGTATGCTCCTGTAACCTCGTGTGTCTCAACCTGTCCTTGCTCTTCAACTACTTCAGTTTCCGCAGCATTAATTTCATGCTCTGGGACTGAAAGCTCGTGCTTTGGTGACGGGAGGAAAGACAGGATCGAGTCTTTGTCATTTGCCGCTGGTTGTGGCCGGGACCTGGCCGCTTTCTTTGCCTGTTTGAGCTTAACCAGCAATTCACTATCTTCGTCACTGTCCTCGGAGAATGCGCCACCACTTGTTCCTTTCTCCAGAAGGCGCTGGATTTCGGGAGGAAGATACAAAGTCTTCTTGGGTTTCCTCTTTCGCTTCTTTCTCGTCGGCTTTAGCTGCTGCTGCTTTGACGTTGCAGATGCATCGACTGTTGAAGAGCGGGATCGCGAAGGACTGGCATTTATTACGGTAGGAGATAAAGCAGATGCAGCAGCAGGAACTGATGTGCCGGACACGGCTTCGTCCTCAGACGAACTTGCATAGTCGGGAACAAGGAGCGACATCGCAATTAGAGCAAGTGATTAAGAATAGAGACGTCGTCGCACGAATAAAGGCTTTTATTGAATTAAATAATTTCTGTATTCTTTACGGTAGAGGTCTCGTTAATGACGAAGAAGAGCTTCAAATAGCTGACGAGGATACCGTCAGCACAAGTTTGCTTTTCAAATACATCTATAAGGCTAGGTCAAGAAGCGGTCGAAAAGTGCAATAAAAATTCGTCTATGTTAGTGTTGCACAACCTAGTTCTATCCTGGTGCGGTAGCCGCCCTATCGTCTACGTCAAAAGATGTTTACCATCCCTCTTTGGTCGCTTTCAACGACGCTTGTTCAAACAAAGCCTTCTGTTCTGCGAGCAACTCGGCGCGCGAGGCACTTTCAGTGACTGTTTTCCGCACACTTTTCTTTATCTGCAGTGAAGTGGCAGAAGATAAAAATCGCGTAAAGTGTTCAACATGAATGCCACATGCTCACCTTAGTATCTAAATTTTGTGCTTCTTGCAGCTCCTGCACTTCTTGTGCGTAGCGCTGCATCCCAAGATTCTGCATCAAGACGCAATAACATAAGCACAGATACTTCCCACAAGCTTTCCTTGTCCCTTACCTCTAGCGCAGCCATCACGTGTTCGTGCAATATGCGGTAGTTTTCCTTCTTGGCACTCTTCTCTGCTACTGAATTAGCTTCTTGTCCAATCAACTGTAGAAATTCTGCAAACAAACAATAGAGCATTAGCAATGTATTAATCATGAAAACATGAATCACAGTAGGTACCGCCTGCACACTGGTTGACCCAATCGATCGTCTCCTTCGATATTGCAACCTCGTCACCCACGACTTCACGCATCAGCTTTTCAATCGTTCCTATTAATGCGCCATTTAGTCGTACTCATACAATCAGACTCTTTCTAATGGATCGTCCGTCAATCACCTTTTGGTAGCGAGGCCATTCCCAATTATGTCTAGACATATTAATTTAATTAGGTTTGTCCCAAAATCGTAAAATAATTGCGTAAAATAATTGCGTAAAATAATTGCGTAAAATAATTGGGATTTTTTTCTGTTTCTTTTCACTTCAACAACCGCCGATGAAGGTGGTTCCGCAACAAGGTGCCTACTCGAACGTAGTAGATGATAGTGCGAGGAAGAGTACGAGTTGGACCCAATTTCTCGTCTTTCCATCGAGAAACCGTCAGGTCAGTCGCTTTTGGTTGGAGAAAGCGCTAGTTCTGACGGACGCAATGCAGCTCTTCGCCCTGATGTGGCAGCTTCGGCAGCCATGGCCATGGCCTGCACGTTGGCTAGCGGCCACGCGCTGGACAAATATATTTAATCTTGATTTGGTTAGCTTCCGATCCACCACGTCGCAGTCTTTCTCGGTCGGTCGAGATTTGCCCAATTATTGGCTTTACGCTACGATATGGGCACTTGTGCCATGGAGTAGCATCACAATACTGCGAATAGCTAAGAAACTGTGGACGAAACGAGGTCGAAGCGACTTTCTGCTCTTAAGTGTAAAGTGGGAGAACGTGCTACTGCAGATGTTTCAATTATTGTACGTCCCGATAGGGCTGGCAGTCTTAAGACTGCTGGATTGTTACGCCGATGATGGAATTGTGTCTGTGGATCGGAAAACGAGTATGATCTGTGGTAGTGCTGGATATGTTACGGTGGTACTTTTGGTGACGTGTGGGTTGGGTGGCAGCTTTCTGGTTGGCTTGCCGTGGGTATTACGAGGCCGCATTCGCCAATCGATTGTGCATTCAAGTGTAGAAAAGCATGAACGTTTTGTTCAAGCGAAAGAGCTCGAATTCATCCTTGGTACATCCGAAACGTATCTGGAGTTGTACATGCCACAATTTTCATCTTTTAATCGGCATTCAATAGAGATGCCTGTGCAAATGTGCATGCTGAAGCTCGTGTTGATGCTTGTGCTGTCAGCTTTGAATGCGAGTCAGGGGATGCAAGGATCAATCTTCTTCCTTGCAATAGTGAGTATGGCCGTGTATAGGACGCGGCGTTTTCCATTTCGTTGCATATCTACGTCTCATTTAGTGATATTGCTCGACTGGATGCTTGTCGCGAATGCTGGTTTTGGTGAGAGGTATTTGCAGACTAGTTTTCGTTGAAATCTTCAAAAACTAACCGTACATCGTTTCTTAGTGCTACTGTGTTCCAATGGTGTTCGCAACACACTCACAAAGTCAACATCCGTGGCTCCATTTCTAATCTTCATGAATTCATGTTTCTTAGCTGTGCTCTGGTTTTTGGGTTTACGCGACATAGCGCTGTACAAGCTCTATCCAAGCGTAGCGGATGCTAAGAAATTGCACTGGCCTACGCATCAAAACATGAAGGATATCGTTCAATATCAATCGAATGTAGCGTCTTGGGTGAAATCGATTCGAAATGTTCAAAGTACCATTCTTGTCTCGCTTTTGATCACCCCGTCAATGCGGTCATGCGAAGACTTGCAAGATGCTTTGAATGAAATAAACCGGTGTTACGAAGAAGCTGCTAGTGCTGATCATCTTCTCGTGGTAGAATACCTTCTTCCTCTTGCTAACTGCGTTGACATTCAATGACTAATACCTCAAAACTGTAGGGGCAGCTGTATGAGCTGGCATTATACGTCAACGAGATTTACGTTGAGGCAGTAGCATCAAGCCCTTTCCATCAGCCTGCATCAAACCTTTAGAAGGCCACATCGAGGACTGTATTGCCAACATCACATGTTTCGTTCGTTATCCTAATATAGGATTCATAGCTTTACTGCATTAGGTAAGAAAATGACATATTGTGGGACAGAAAAGTATTCTTAGATACACTTAGTTGAGCTGTTCAACTACATTGTTTATCGCGTCCGATGATGAGTTACTTGCTTTTGACCATGTGTTCGATCAGATCCAGCACACGCGAACTGTAGCCCCACTCATTGTCGTACCACGAAACAAGTTTAACAAAGTCATCCGTTAAAGCAATGCCAGCTTCAGCATCGAAGATCGAGGAGCGTGAGTCACCAATAAAGTCACTAGAGACGACAGCTTCCTCAGTGTAGCCAAGAATGCCCTTCATCTCGTTCTCAGAGGCCGACTTCACCGCAGCTTTGATTTCGTCATACGACGCAGGTTTCGCCAAACGAGCCGTCAGATCCACTACTGACACATCAGCCGTGGGCACACGGAATGACATACCAGTCAGTTTACCGTTGAGACTAGGAATCACCTTGCCCACAGCCTTCGCAGCGCCAGTGGAGCTAGGAATGATGTTAAAGCAAGCACCACGACCACCACGCCAGTCCTTCTTGGATGGACTATCCACCGTTTTCTGCGTCGCGGTCACAGCATGCACCGTCGTCATCAGACCTTCCTTGATGCCAAACTTGTCGTGTACAACCTTGGCCAGAGGAGCCAGACAGTTTGTCGTACACGAAGCGTTCGAGACCACGTGCATGTTCTTCTCATACAGCTCGTGGTTG
The DNA here is from genome assembly GCA_001887855.2 of Sclerospora graminicola. Lineage (NCBI taxonomy): Eukaryota > Oomycota > Peronosporomycetes > Peronosporales > Peronosporaceae > Sclerospora > Sclerospora graminicola. Next base: position 9,547 of record MIQA02007331.1, on the reverse strand, counting down.
ACACCCATCACAAACATCGGTGCGTCGTTTGATGGGGCAGAGATTACAACCTTTTCCACACCATTTTTCAGATGAGCCGATGCGGTCTCAAGAGCCGTGAAAGCACCCGTTGACTCGACCACATATTGCACTTGTTTTTCGTTCCACTTGATATTCTCGGGTTTCATTTCGTTGAAGACACGAATGGGTTTACCGTCCACAAAAATGTGCTTCTCATCGTGTGAGACCTCAGAGCCAAAGCGGCCGTGGACCGTATCGTATTTCAGCATGTACTCCATATACTTGGTAGCGATAAATGGGTCGTTGACCGCTACGACATTAATCTTGGGGTTCTTGACTGCAGCGCGCAGAACCAGACGGCCGATTCGACCGAAACCATTGATCGCAACGTTAACCATGATTCACTTGTTGGGAAATTTAGAAATGATCCAAATCAAACTTTAGTGGCCAATAGATTGTGCGACACATCAAATCCAAGCCCACAGATGGGTGTACATAAATGCTCATCTTGGCTTGAAAGGTGACGTGGCAGCTCACAGCAACCTCCCGCCAGTGAGCGTCTCGCTGTGCAATGGTCAATGCGTCTAGGACGCGTTAGTAAAGTACTGCTTGTTTTCTCATCCCTACAAGTGTTAGACACGCACGTCCTTGCAATCCATTACCAGGTATTGCAATACTACCAAAAACGAAACCTACTTCAAGTATATGACAATAAGTCATGCGACTTATACTTCTATTGATACTGACAAAGGGCTAATTAATAGCAAAACAAGCTTTCCACTTTCGAGACTGGCGTGTGCATCGAGTACACACACCGCCACGGGCTTTAAGCCAAACGTAGCAGCAGCAGAAAAGCCACCTTACTTGCTCTTGACCATGTGTTCGATCAGATCCAGCACACGCGAACTATAGCCCCACTCATTGTCGTACCACGAAACAAGTTTAACAAAGTCATCCGTTAAAGCAATGCCAGCTTCAGCATCGAAGATCGAGGAGCGTGAGTCACCAATAAAGTCACTAGAGACGACGGCTTTCTCAGTGTAGCCAAGAATGCCCTTCATCTCGTTCTCAGAGGCCGACTTCACCGCAGCTTTGATTTCGTCATACGACGCAGGTTTCGCCAAACGAGCCGTCAGATCCACTACTGACACATCAGCCGTGGGCACACGGAACGACATACCAGTCAGTTTACCGTTGAGACTAGGAATCACCTTGCCCACAGCCTTCGCAGCGCCAGTGGAGCTAGGAATGATGTTAAAGCAAGCACCACGACCCCCACGCCAGTCCTTCTTGGATGGACTATCCACCGTTTTCTGCGTCGCGGTCACCGCGTGCACCGTCGTCATCAGACCTTCCTTGATGCCAAACTTGTCGTGTACAACCTTGGCCAGAGGAGCCAGACAGTTTGTCGTACACGAAGCGTTCGAGACCACGTGCATGTTCTTCTCATACAGCTCGTGGTTGACACCCATCACAAACATCGGCGCGTCGTTCGATGGGGCAGAGATTACAACCTTTTCCACACCATTCTTCAGATGAGCCGATGCGGTCTCAAGAGCCGTGAAAGCACCCGTCGACTCGACCACATATTGCACTTGTTCTTCATTCCACTTGATATTCTCGGGTTTCATCTCGTTAAAAACGCGAATGGGTTTACCATCGACAAAAATGTGCTTTTCATCGTGAGAAAGCGAGCCCGGGAACTTGCCGTGTACTGTGTCGTACTCGAGCATGTATTCCATGTAAGTCGTCGAGATAAATGGATCATTGATGGCCACAATGTTAATGAGCGGGTTTGTAGCAGCAGCACGCAATACCAAACGTCCAATACGTCCAAAGCCGTTAATTGCTACATTTACAGCCCCGCCGACGTCGTTGGTTGGGTTTTGGGCGTTGATGATCGTCAAAAAGTCTGGCTTTAGCGACGCACCGCCGACAAGAAAGCCGTCAATGTCTTCCTTCTGCGATAGTTCCGGGGCGTTATTAGCTCCCACAGATCCACCATAGATGATGCGCGTCTTTTCAGCCGCCTCAGGGGAGATTTTCTCCTTTAGCCAGGAACGAATGCTAGCATGTACATCTTGCGCTTGCTCAGGCGAGGCTGTGAGACCCGTACCGATGGCCCAGATAGGTTCATAAGCAATCACAACGTTAGTCCAGTCCTTGATCTCGGCAGCATAGGCGTTAAGCTGCTCCGTGATAAAGGGCACCGTCTGGTTTGCTTCGCGGTGCTCCTTGGTCTCCCCAATGCATGCAATGACGCCAAGTCCCTTCTCAAGCGCATACGCAGCTTTCTTGGCTACGTCTTGATTGCTTTCGCCCTTTTCACGACGCTCGCTGTGACCCACGAGCGTGTACTCGGCACCCAAGTCTTTGAGCATCTCAGCTGATGTCTCGCCAGTAAAAGCGCCATTTCCCTGTTTCCACACATCTTGGCCACTGACACGCACGTCAGGCCGCAGCGAGGCCTTCACAGTCGCAGCGTGCACCTGGGAAGGAGCCACGACCACCTCTACGTTGGCCGGAATTTTAGCAGTGTTGAGCATGCCAACGAGTTCTTTTGCCTGGGCGAGTGACCCGTTGCATTTCCAGTTGCCACCAACAAAGAATTTGCGCGAGCTCGTAGAGCTCATGTGACGGACTTGGGTTGTAAATACCTGACGGAAAGCCATCTTGTGTCTGGCGGAGAGTGAGGAGGAGACTTGGAAAATCTGAAAATGAGGGAGATCCGTTGATTTTCAATGGGAAATAAAACCTCGATTGCTAAGTACATGGACTGACCATGTCCATCTATGCTGCTTGGTGTCCAAGGATATGCACATGTTTAGAGTGTCACTATTTAAATACATGAACTCTATTCATTAGCTCTATTCAATAGCAGCTCTATTTTTATAAGGGCAAAACCCATTCTGGACCGATATAAGGTTACGTAGCCGAGATCATTACGGTGATCGTTTCCTATACAGTGAAAGTGTCTTTTGTATCAAAGATTACCAGTACTCAGGAGTAGGACACGATTCTATTTCTTCGTTCGTTATAGCAGGATCAATAGAAACTACCAGCCACCTTGTTGCAATCGGGATCCACAGGCTTCGTCTCGTGAAAGCGATTGAAGTCAATCACAGCACCGCCAGTTTCCGGGTCCACATCTACACAATTCACGTGTCGATGGTTGAACAGAATGTCTTCCGCCTTGTACGAATGTCGAATCTGAATGGTCGCTGACGTGACAGCATCAATACCTTCTACGAGCACCACGACTTCCAGCTGAAAACCGCAACAGAGACACGCAATTAAATTAGAAGAACTAACATATAGTATAAAAATATAGAAAAAAAAATTCCGCACCTGTGACTCAGCCCAGTACTGCTTAATCTCGTCAATGGTCGGCGGCTGCATTGCAGCATCCATCTCACCCTTAGCGGCATTGCCTGTTTTGCAACGGCACACTACGTTTGTGTTTTGAGCGACTTGGACTGATTCGTCACGATCTCCACTTTGGGCATCGGCGGCGCGAAGCAGAGGCTCTGGAAACAAGTAGCTTTTCGCGGGATTATGGTGCAAACCACAGGTATCGGCGCTTTTTGGCTGTAGCAAAGGACTCCATGCGTCCATGCGATGTACAACCACGGAAGGTAGCGCTAGCAACAGCATGCCACCAAGGTCATCATCTGGGTGCTGGATGCGCATCGGATACGACTGAAAGTAGTAGTGCTCTCCAAACGCTACGTCGTGTCGGATTGCATACATTCGCACATGAGCTTCCACGAGTTGGTGTTTACGCATTTCACACACTTGGAACATAAAGTACAAGTTGCCACGAATACGACGGACACAGGCATGGGTACTCATGACAATAGTATTAGCACGCGCTTGGGCCCGTGAAAAGCGTTGAAAAATTATTCCAATGGCTAATGCATCGAGCAAAATGCCAAAGAAAGATTCCAGAGTGATGATCGTCTGCACCCAGACACAGTCACCAAAAAACACGTCGCCGCCGTTGGTTCCAAACCCAATCGTGAAAAGTACTGATACGGAAAAGGAGAATCCCTGGAAAAACGAGCTAATAGCCAGTTTGCACTGGTCTGGCGGCGTCATGTACAGTGCACCAAATACTACGATCACAAATATATACTATTAAACAATCTCGTCAGTTCAGGTACCTTGTTCCATAAAGACTCGCAAAACGTACCGCAAAAGCAAGTGACCCAAGTACTTTACTCAGTCGCATGTTCACGACTGTATGGAATGGGTCCTGCATATAAAGTTTCCAATAATGAGGTACCTTCTGGCGGCGAATACTGCAAACATCGCGACACAATTCTGTCAGAATTCACTTTTTGTCCTTATCCACTTCATCCATGCTAACAAGAATAAATTACGCACTTCCATTGGCCTTTCGAACGCTTAAACATTGCGTCTTTACGGTCCATAATACGACCTGTCGTTGTCGCCATAGTGATGCGCTTGACAGGGCCCTCCGAGCTAAGCGCAGGCGTTCGGTTAGATCCAGTTAATGTGGCACCGTCCTCGTACTCTGCATAGCTTGGCCCACGCTCCATTTTCATCGCTTATACTAAACAGATTTTGACACGGCAACCGAATAGACGCGGCAGTTTGTGGCGTCCCAGAATACGCGGTGCGCTGGCTATGCTCAAGTAAGAAAAATACAGTAAGAGTAGTGAGTTCAGTCTCCGAGAAAAGAGCTAACCAATCAAAATGCTCCGAGAAAACTCGTACCGGTGTTCATCAATTAAAAACTAGTTCGAAAGAGTACACCTTTTATCAGGCCCACTCCATAGAAGAATGGACTGGCATCCCGGTATTGAAACCGATGGAAACAATTTAATACCTTGGCTACGACTTCGGGGTAGGAAAATTGTCGGAATTAAATTGGGCACTCAGATTACAAGCCATAAGAAGAAGGATGGCCACAGCGACAAGATGCGGTACTTCTACCCTAGAAAGAGTCCAGCTTTTCAATACTATCGTACTCCCGGCGATCCTCTTCACGGCAAAACTGTTCCGGCCGCCACCCGCTGTTGTGAAGACCCTGATCAACCTGCAGAAATCTTTCGTTTGGACAAACAGACTCGAGGCAGATTCTATACGGCACAAGATATCGCCTGCCTTGTTATATCTGCCCAAGAGAGTGGGGGGAGTCGGGTTAATTGCGATCCCACTAGCCCTGCAAATACAACGACAAAAAGAGGCAACGTTTTGGTTACTCGAGAAACCTTCCATATACAGGTCAGCTTGGTTACACTGGAGTCACCTCTTGGATACGAAAGGAGAGTTACGGACTCTATCACCCCAGAAAGTCAGGGGAGTCCTCCACCCCTGGAAACCTGCCAGTATGAACCACCAAGATACACACACGCTGATTTGCCAAATGATTAGTCCGCTGCCGGAGCAAGTGAAGATGGTCCGGCGGAGAGTGACGGATCTCCTTACGCGACTACTGTCAGCACTGAAGCCTACCATTGACGCACCGCACCATGGAGTAATAGATGGAGAAGTATTGAAAATACAATTTGACCCAGCGACATATCCGGAACCCCATTATATTACTGAACATACAAAAGTTTTTTGGGGTAGCTACAATTGGGCGGGTAACCCATGGATTATTGATGAGTTTGGCGATATTTTGACAGAAAGACGATTTTGCCGACTCAAGCAAGCGACTTTTTCCACCCTCCAAATATGGCGAACCGCAGAATGGACATATGAGTGGATAGCAACCTCAATCGACGGACGAAATCACACAAGATGGAAACTAGTCAAGTGGTTAGCGGCTCTGATCATTTGCTCCCCACGGCCGCCTGTTGGGTCGCAAATAGGAGACCCGGGTCCTCTAGTCCCGTACCAACCACCAGAGCAATACGCGGAATTACAATGGTCACTGACAACACAGGGCGATCTACTAGGAAACGATAATGGTGCAACAATCCAGGTTCGGCTAATACCGGCAACAGATGGAATAACGTGGACTGAAGAAGCCAAGCGTACAGTGTGGGTTTTTTACCCACATCCCAGTTTAGCACCCCTGCAGTGGACGTTACAAGAAGGGGTACGGCCGCGGAGGATGTGGACAGCAATACGCAAAGACTTTCGGAAACTCTATCACGTATCAATGGCTAAATTTACTGGTCCAATTCTGGACAAATGGTCAGTCAAACGTAAGCGACACAGTTGGAACAATTTTACTCAAGAAGGGGCAGGGACGAAGCTGTGGAATCACTACAATTTACACTAATTATCAAGTCTGGACACATTATCGGATGGTGACAATGCAACTGAACACCTATTTCCACCACCAAGGTAATTACCAAAAATGCCCTCTGAGCGGCAAGAGCGACGGTACTGACCACAGTATCGCTCATATCCTCTGGAATTGCGATCGAGCTCAACATTTCTGGAAAGTAGTGCTTAAAGTCTGGACGGGGCGTCCAAGTAATAGCACTGAGGCAGAGCACCAGCGTGCAATAGCAGGTACCAGAGCACCCCAAATACAGGGTCTCTTAAGGAGCATCATTTTGGAAGGTGGTGGGGACTATTATGGTGACCTCATCGAATTTTACAACCGCATCTGGTGGGGTTTATGTATTATTGGCTGGGCAAAACTATGGCGATTCCGTAATCCGGTCATCTTCAAAATGAAAACATGCCCACCAGAACAACGTGCAGAACAAATTTGGATTATAGCGATTATGCAATTGAAGACTCTGGCGGCATACAACCAATTACAGCCGGAGAGTCGAGTCGATGGATTAAAATTGAGCTATTGTCTCCAGTGCATGGAAAAAGTATATGACGCACGCCGGGTAGCCGGAGCAGACTCTCAAGAAGCAATCTTACAGACGAAGTTCACTGTAAAGGCAACTATATTTGATAAATTAGAGGCCTACAGAGTAGCTAATAGTTTTAGCACTAATTAGATACATCTTACTCTACTACTAACTACACCTTTTACTGGTCGTTCTTCCCAATTGCTTGATTCAAAACGCCCACCCAAAGACGGGACATGTATAAAAAGTGTATACCCATGCGTATAGTTTAGAACAGTTTGTTTCAGAACGATCTGATTTTTTTTCAAAATGATCAATGTCGCATATTTGCGATTTTGCACCCAATAGAATCACATATTGCTCGGACGTTGCAAACGTTTCCCACAGGGTGTATCTTTGTGACGATTTTGTCACGGGGTCGACAACGGGGGAGCTTTATTTGGCGAGAACACGCTTTCCAAGGTGATAAAGGCTCATAAAGGTGTCGTCCGCGTCGTCTATAGTACAGCAAGAAGGAAACTGCCTCCATCTTGTTGTCCGGTGGGCACCCGATGGCCGTGTTTTGATGTGGAGCAGCGCGTATCAGTCGTTAAAAATTTGTTTTGATTTAGCGACAATGCATATCCAAAGCTTTGGGATCGTTGTCAACAGCGTGTGTTTAGATTCCACGGGCAGGAAATTTGTAATCGGGACTTGCTCGAGCGAGATTTTTGAGATCGACATAACGAGTTGCTGTGTCCTCCATGGTGGCCACCCACTCGTCTCGGGTCATTTTATCATGGAACTATGGGGCCTTGCGGTTCATCTTTTCCAGCGGAAATTCGTGACTGTTGGTGACGATCGGACGCTGCGTGTGAGGGATATGGAAACCAAGCGATTAGTTCAAGCTCGATGGCTTCCTGCAAAAGCTCGTGCATGTGCGATTTCCCCCGATTCAGAGCTCATAGCTGTTGGGTTGGTCGTGACAATGGGTTTCGAGGAAAACGAAAGGCGATCGTCAAGCAAGGAATGAATCAGACAAGAGATGGAGGTTTTGTTGTCTATCGAGCAAAGCATTTCGACTCCAAAGACATGGAGGTGTTTGAAGATAAACCAGCCAAAGAGTGGATCACAGACGTCATGTTTTCACCTGATGGGAAGCTATTAGCGCTCGGTTCGCATGGTAATGCCATCTACTTGTACGCAGTGGGTACGAACGGATCCGACTTGAAGAAACGAAACCCTTTTCAAAACCACAATAGCTACATCACCCATTTGGATTTCTCGAACGACAGCAAGTTTCTCCAATCAAACTGTGGTGCATATGAGCACTTGTTCTGTGATACAGCGTCAAGCACTCAAGCCAGTAAAGCTAGTTCTCTGCGGGACGTGCACTGGGCAACGTGGACTTGCACGCTTGGCTGGCCCGTGCGAGGCATTTGGCCCGATTATGCTGACGGCACGGATATCAATGCCGTCTGTGCGTCCGCATCACGGACAATCCTCGCAACAGGAGACGATTCGGGCAACGTCAAGGTTTTTCGCTATCCGTGCATTTCAAACGGGGTACGTACGTACGTGGCTTCCTCATACGATTGACCTGATGCCTTGACATTTCTGTTTGTCATTCTCGTCTTCTGTAGTCCAAGTTTATGGCGCTCGCCAGTTCTACAGCGCATTGATAGATTGAGCGCTTTGCGAATGTAATAAAGTCGTTTGTATTATTCACGTAAATTCATACAGTAATGTACCCACGCGTCTTATGCTGATCGAGGTCACTCACACCATGATTAAGCAAGTCATAAGTTAGTCTCTGCACAAACGCTCGTAGAATGTTACATTATGACGGCAGTGGTCACCGATTCAATGGAGATACAGCACAGCGCCACTGCCACTAGCCGCTACCAGACTCGTCGTTGAACACATTATGTTACAACCCTAACCCCTTAACAGACGGTACCTTGGTCATTTTGAAAAATGTTACGGTTGTTTTGAATCGAAACTTTTGGTCTGTATACAGCCCATTTTTTGTACTGGTTGGTTTGAATTAAGCAATTGGGAAGAACGGACCGGTAAAAGGTGTAGTACCTACTGTTGTAAAACGTTGTCTCGCAAAGGATAATTTATCCTTCCCAGGGGTCAAACAAGGAGACAATTCAACTGTCGATTTTTGACCATATTTCTCAACGACCTAATATTCTTATCCGACGCTAGGACATGGAATAATTTAATTGATCATGTTCGGGATGTGCTATACATTTGGAGAAGTCGAGACGTCGGAAAAGGAGACAGCATCAACTGCAAAAGATTACTCACACTAATGCCCAAACCCGACATCACATTATTACATCCTTAGCGGCTACGTTATTAGCAGAAAGGCGGTTTCGAAGGGTTCACGTCTTTACAGATCATTTGCGGATATTCGTTGGCTTTTTAAACGTACAGCGGTCTGGGAAAAAGACCAAACTGTAACAACAATTTCCTCGAATACTGATCTTCCTTTACCGGTAAATCTGTCAATCCCAGACAGGTTTGTCATGTCTTGGCAACCCATCATGGGTACATGTCATCGGACAGTACCCGGTCACCGTCTAAAAGAAGCCGTTCAGACTTTTATGCGGGTACCAGATGCTCGTCGAGTCAGAGCATCGCAAAAATACAGCGCTGTTATCTCCAATATCAGCGGAGGATGTGCATTCATCCATCAAAGGCTTGGAACGTCACAAGGCTGCTGGTCATGACGGTGTGGGGAATGAGTTCTATAAAGACTTTCCGATGGT
>MIQA02007326.1:0-38779 GCA_001887855.2 Sclerospora graminicola | reverse complement strand
TGAGTATACGAAGTCGCCGCGACTCCCGGTCAGGGGACTTCCGGTGGTTAACTTAACCTTCCCCGGGCAAACCAATAACAGCAAGAGGGGACCTTGTTAGCCCTCTGCTGTGAACCAATGAAAGCGACTTGTGTCTAGGAAAGCGAAACGTATACTGATTTATCCTATATCCAATACTCCCTTCTGTGTAACCTACCCCAAATAACACGGCTGACCAGTCATGTGCCTTACCTGAAGTAACCCGGCTAACTCCGACTTTGCGAACCCGCCTGGCCGGTACACCGAACCCAACTGGTACCAGTCCGGCTGGTACATCGTACCCGGCTGGCTCGGCCGAATGGCCATCCATCCAAGCTCCCTGGCCGCTGGCGCTAGCAATTCCTTGGAGATCCACGTCCGATCCGGGTACCTCCATCATCCACTAGAACACTCACCCTCCTTCAGGCCCCTTCGCTCATACCTTCCGACCAATCCGCCCCTCGGCCGTCCGCCATCCGAGGTCGTCCTGTCCGCCTAGTCCGGTAACCCCACTATCCACGTCCTCAGTCGCGTTCGTCCGACCTGATTCCAGGCCTAGCGCCGTCCGGCCGCTGGTAGATGCGCTCGGCGACGGCTATCCGGCGCCTATGCCCTTGGTCCATATTTCTGCCAATCAGAAGGCTCCCTTTGGAAAGTACTTCACACCTTCCCCTCAATAAATTCACCAGCCACTTTACCACATCGTCTTACCGAGAAGGGGCTACGACGGTACCGAGGTTACTCGGTACCCGCTAGTGTTAAGGGCTTAATTGATGCCCTTATTGTATCAGCACCTAGTGCTGATACGTTGCACCCATCAACACCTAGTGTTGATGCTTCTTACGAGTTTGAGGAGAAGTATCCTTCTCAAACTCCTGCAGGAGGTCAGGGGCATCCGCCCTTAGCACCTCAATCGGTTCCCAAGAGTCAAACTCTTGGGAATATCCCAACCAGCGTACCAGGTACTCGGTACGCTGCCCCTTCTTATAGGGAACCGAGCGCTTCGCTATCAAGCGCTCGAGAATATAACGCTTATTCCCCTGATTATCAACCAGGGGCGGCGGGGGTTGGTAATTCCCTCGCCGTTGTTGTTGCGGATCATGGTTTGCAGCTACGCAAGCTGGAGAGGCACTGCTCCGAGCTGGGTGCGATATGGGCCACTCGATGTGGACATATCGCTCTGATTGCGATGAGATTCGCGACATTCTGAGCCCTCACATGGCGTTGCAGCCGAAGAATGATCTTTTGCTGGTCGATCTTGATCGACAAAAGGCGGAGATGGAGAATCTCCGGGCTTCCCACAATCGGTTGGAAACCGATTACAAGTCTCTCTTGGGAGACTTGAAAAAGCACGGCATTCGCCGTGGGGATGCGTCTCGTCCGAAGACGCAGACGATTGATACGGCTTGAGTCTCCCAACATAAAACGTTGGGTGTAGGCGCATGGCCGCGGGAATGTCTAGTGTATAGGCATTCCCCTTAACGCTTTGGACCTTAAAGGGTCCAATGAATTTAGGGAGCAACTTCCGTGTAGGGAAGTTGCTAATTGCATGTGTAGGCAAATTAGTTGTAGATAACATAACTAATTCACCCTTTTCAAAAGAATTTGTGTTCTTCCGTCCATTTTTGTCTGCATTCTGCTTCTGCTTATCAAAAGCGGAAGCAAGCGCGTCTTTTACATAGCGTATTACAGCTTGACGCTGTAATACGAATTCATCTACTGCTTTATTGGCAGTAGATGGGTTGTTTTCATTGTCTGCAGCCATTGCTGCCGACACATATTCCGCATAAGCGGTTTCGGTTTCCGAAACTGCTTGAGTTTCTTCTGTGGTAACAGTAGAAGACTCGTCAGTCTCTTCGCAAGTTGCGACTGCAACTTGCGCATCGACTCGCTCAAAATTTGAGTGGGTCCCTCACCCACATAGATTTGGCGTACCGCCAAGTAAAGCTGGGGTTCGTGGATGCCTTAAGGCATTCACGTAGAACGGTGTATGCTTTGTAGAAGCATGCACCGAGTTGTTAATTGCAAACTCAGTGAGTGGCAAATAGTCACTCCACTGCTCGAAGGCATGCGCGTATGAACGCAGCATGTCTCCGAGAACGCGGTTAACGCGTTCAGTTTGCCCATCCGTTTCCGGATGGTCCGCAGTTGACATCTTCAACTGCGTGCCTAATAACGAGAACGTTTCTTGCCAGAAACGTCCTGTGAATCTCGGATCTCGATCCGAGACTATGTTTTCCGGCATTCCGTGTAAACGGAATACCGTGTCAACGAATATCCGCGCCGTTTGCGCAGCGGTGACATTCGCTGACACTGCGGCAAGATGAACCATCTTGCTGAAGCGGTCTACAAAGACCACTATTCCTGTTTTCCGGCTGTGATCAGCCGGAAGACCAAAGATAAAGTCCATGGAAATGGACTTCCAACACTCTGTCGGAACCGGCAGAGATTGGAGGGGAGCCTGCGCAGAGTGCGCAGGCTTGACGCGCTGGCATATCTCGCAAGCGCGTACGTACTTGCGTACCCATTTATACTGGTTACGCCAGTAGAAATCGCGTGCGAGAGAAACATACGTCTTCTCTCAACCTTGATGCCCCGAAATCGGGGCATCATGGTACTCAAACAAAATTTGATGTTTGAGATCATCGTCGTTTGGAACGACGATGCGACTAGCATCATCTTGGTCTGTGCTATAAAGCAACAGACCATCGTGCAATCGATAACGATGCACGCAAGCGCGAAGGAACTCTGGAAGTTCCTCGCGCTTCCGATCAGATTGATTACTTAAGTAATCAATCAGCAGACGAGTTTCCTCGTCTGTTTTGTACGCTTGTCGTACCTGTCGTGCGAGTGAGCAGTGCAACGTATTGCGTTTGCACTGATTGCCTCCGTTACAGACGGTTTCGTCTCGTAATCGTGGCATCATGATAGCGCATCCGCTATCACGTTCAACTTTCCCGGTTTGTATTCAACCGTGAAGCTGTATTCAGCAAAGAATGACAGCCATCGTGCCATTCTTTGGAAAATGTGCGGTGAATTCACGGCCGTGCGTAACGACGCATGGTCCGTGTAAACCCCAAACGGTCTATCTCCTAAGATATAGATCCGAAACTTTGCCAGTGCATATTTCATGGCAAGGAGTTCCTTGTCATACACTGGATAGTTGCGCTCAGCTGAGCGCAACTGACGGGATTGATAAAAGATTACGCGATCACGATCATCGTGATCGCGCTCCATCAAGGCACAGCCGATTGCGAAATCGCTCGCGTCTCGACGGAGTGAAACGGTCGCTCGTTATTGGCTATAGCCAAGACAGGCACTTCAGTCAAGCTCCGCTTGACTGCATCAAATGCGTCTTGGCACTGGGTATCCCAGTGCCATTCGACATCTTTCTTCAGTAACTGAGAAAGAGGTCGAATGAGACCGGCATAATTGCTCGAATACTTGTGCAAGTATGTCGCCAACCCAAGGAACTTCCGAAGTTCCTTGACATTGTTTGGCGTAGGCCATTCAACAATCACCCTGATCTTTTCCGGATCAGGGCACACCCCGTTCTTGCCCACAAAGCAGCCAAGAACGGGTATTTCAGGTGCACCAAAGGTGTACTTCTTCAGATTTGCATAGAGCTTATGCTTACGCATAAGCTCTAACACCTGACGTAGATGTTCTTTGTGAACATCTATATCAGTTTAACCGTGTTCAGCCTTGCTGTGGATGAACACATCGTCAAAATAGCTCGGTGCAAATTCTCGCACCGGGCGCAATAGATGCGTGACGCAACTATTGAAGATGGCAGGGGCATTTCGAAGCCCCTGCGGCATTAAAAGCCACTCCCAAAGTATACCGCTTGGAGTGCTTACTGCTGTGAGAGGGATATCCTTCTCACGCATAAGGATTTGGTAGAAATCATCCCTTAAATCGAGAGCACTGAAAACAGGGCTCCCGCTCATGCCATCAATGATGACATCTTTCCGCGGTATCGGCGTCTGCGCCGGTACCGTGGCTGCGTTCAGCTTATTGAAAGCATGAACGATTCTCCATCCACCAGTGGATTTCTTAACACAAAAGGTGGGACTGGAGTGCGGTAAGGTAGACTTCCGCACATGTCCCGCCTTACGACGAGTTTCAAAGAACTCGTCGATCGCTTTATGGTCCGCACATGTCCCGCCTTACGATCGCTTTTATTGCCGCGTGACACAGTACTTCGTTCCTAGTTCTCTTATCTTTAGGGAGCTCACAAGGTACTTCTTCTGGGAATACGTCAGCGTATTCCAAAGTAACTCATAGTATGGAGAAGTCGCCTTAAGCGACTCCCAGCTCTGCGCCTCCAACTTTGGTTTGCTCATTGGGAACGGTTTCGTTCCCAATGTTTGTTACTTACAAAGTGGATCTTCGCTCACGAATATCCACAACATCGTCTGTTGCGCCGATGACGCAGATCTAATCGATCTGATCATCGCGCAAGTTCTTGACGAGCTTCTTCCAGCTCAAGGCTGGAACCCCGAACTTATGTTCGGAGAGTTGTCGAGTGGGTAGCTAATCCAGTCACTGTCTCCGTCAAGACGTTTATCGGCTCGACGAACACAACTGCATGATCAGACGCACTCGTCTGGTCTGTTGCTTGTTCTACAGCACGGTGATTATCACTCGTGCACAAGGCATGCTCAGCATGGTGACCACTGTCTACCATGGTATTCTCACACTCACGACTGCTTTCAGTTGTGGGTTCTTCATCGTCCACACGGAAGTCACTTACATCCGTGTCGGTACCTTCGTTTTCACGGTGGGTGTTTCCCACCGTGGGTAAATTCTCTACACCACTACCGTCATCGTTCGTGGTTACTTCAACACGGGGGCGATTGTCACCCGTGTTGCACACGTTAACGACACGCACGACTCTTCCGTTGCGTGTGCAAGTCCCTCTGGACTCTTACTAGCGGGTGTACCATCCGCTGATAGTGTCAGATCAGACCTGGCGGTGCCATCGCTACCCACCAGACGGTCTGCCGCTGCGGTTGTATCGTTAGTTACAGCCGGATATTTCACAGGGTGATCAGATCCTGTGCGACCGCCACAATCGATCGACAGGTTAACCCAGTCGATCGTTGGTTGATGCTTGGACATCCAAGGGATGCCCAAGATTACATCGAAGGTGTCGTCAAGATCGAGGACGATGTATTCGTCCTCGAACGACAGTTCGTCTAACTCGAAGCGTGTGCGTATCACACGCTTTGGTATCGTCACAGTTGCACCTGTTGGTAACCGGACTGACAACATACTTCGTGGAGATCCAATCTCCACGAAATTCAACGACGTTAGAACCTCAGTTCTAACGAAATTGTTTGACGCTCCTGTCTCAAACAGAGCGCGCATGGGGACATCGTTTCCATGCGGCTTTACTTCCAGGGTGATAAGAGGTTTCCCTTTCACCCTGCACCTTTTGACAGGGCATAGACCCGTCTGGAGCTATTATCCTCACATGCCCGATGTGAAATAACCCGTCCAGTAGGACGCCCGCCCCTACTGGTTGCTGACGAATTTTGTATCAACAGAGAGTTGCCCCTGTTGATGTCGCCGACCAGCGGACTGTCCAGTCCGCTGACTGCGTGGCGCCGACCGCGGCGCCATACATTCATGGGCGTAGTGGCCCATCTTCGCGCATCTATTGCAGCGAAGAAACATCTTGTTTGTCGGTTGCCTCGGTGTCGAGGCAACTGCAAAATCGATAGGTCCATCGGTTCTGAACCTCCTCCGCCCGCGCTCTGGCGCGGGTTTTGTGTCGCGGAACGAAGTGTGAACTTCGTCTGTTCGAGAAATTGTTATTAACATGCTGCACTGGCGGGAACTTCGTCTGTTCGAGAAATTGTTACTAACATGCTGCACTGGCGGCATGTTAAAGTCGAAAGGCTGTTGAGCCCTTCGACTGAGCCCATCATGCGTTAGCGCTGAACGCATGCTGAATTCCTTTCGGATGCTTTGATCTATAGCATCCCTCAGAGTCCTTGGCGGAATTCGATAAATACTCTGCCTGATGGGACCGTCGTTCAGTCCCTTCATAAAGCCAGTGACCGGCTTGGCAGGGGACACCGGCTCGTATACAATATTTAATAACAAATATTGTATTTTCTGGGCGTAAGCTTGTAAACTAAGCTTACCCTGCATGAGTTCCATGAACTCTTCGCGGCAACTAAGCTCCATTTCTGGAGCTTCGAAGTTGAGCTTTAGCTCAGCTTTCAATTCCTGATACGTCAGGAACGCACATTCATCAGTGGATCTGCGGCTCATTGCCCATGCCCTGGCACGACCGCCCAGGCATGTGGTAGCAAAATAAGCTTGTGAAAGTGGGTCCACAATCTTTTGCGCAGAGATGGCACCTTCCACCTCTGCGAACCATCTACGAAGGGGTCACCCCTTCGCCAGTAAAGGGCGGAATCCGCGCCTTTACTACCTCAACGCTCGCTGTGGGCGTTGTTGGTGGCGACCGTAGCATTACGGAACGCACCTGAGGATCTATGTATATCCTCTTCAAACGACTTATCATTTCTAAAGCTTCCTCGGAGGTTTTACCTCGGAGGATGGTAATGATGTCGGACCCTAAGGTCAGCATCATCTCCACCACAGTGTCCACACTTCTTTGTAAAAACTGAAGGAAATTTTCCCTCACTAAATCTTGCACGAGCAGTCGCTCGCGCTCACGATTGCTAACCGTCGTCATGACGGTCGGGCGGCTCTTAAACCTCCGCTCCGCTAGTTAACTAGCGGAACGTATGAACAGTGGTCGTTAAACGGACCATTAAGTGTTACCAGGTGTAACAGGCTAGCTGTTACAGGCACACACTATTAAATTGCAAGTGAGGAAGCGTGCAATTGGTTAGAACCAAATGTAATTTGGTTCTTTATTGTTTAAGTAAGATAAACTTTAGAGTGGGCTATTTAATTAATCAAATAATCCTTTACTTATATATTTTAATATATTACTAACCCACGTGTCTAGAAGAGGTAAGTTTAGAGTGGGATTATATTTCATTGAGTGGTTAAGAGCTAACTAGTTTAATAGATCTAGACTATTCATAGTAAATGTAATGTAAAACTGATCTCATAATATCCTTATATTGATCTCTTGTTAGATTCGATAATTATATCAGAATCTGTTTCTCAGGGTGGATTATAATAACTTTTAATCCAATATTCGCATTTCAGACAGTAAGTCTGAAATTGAACTGTGATATTTCAACTTAAATATCACTTATGTAATAACACCATTACATAGTTTCTCAACTATTAGCTACAATAAATTCCTAACGAAATCTAAGCCTATCTCCGATCTACTAATTTCCTCATATTCAGGGAGTGACGGCTTGCGTAAATCGTGTGATAGAACTTGTATTCTCCCTTGCAGACATTCAAGACCAATTTGTAGTTTATCCCACGTAACCTTGTTTCGGTTCTGCCTTTTTCATAGAAGGCTACCGATAGAATCTGCGCCATGGTTTTAGACCATACTAGTTGTAGATGTTCGTGCGATGTCCGGTGTACTCATTTATGTACCTTTTCATTTCGTAAAAGCCACATCCACGTGAGTCCAATCGAACAGATTCTCCACCACAGTCTGTCTAACTCAATACCGCATTCGTCTGCTCGATTACCACATCGAGTTCGTAATCGCTCCATTAATGACCCTAAAATTGGCGGAGCCTTTCTGGCGGCAAAATGACGGCCGAACTGAGTTAACTCGGTTTCGCTCGCTCGACTTCCATTCCAACAGCTAAGTAGCCCCGACTGCACCCCTTACTATATGTGTGACCCCTTCCCCAAGTGAAATGCGATGATCATCCATTACACACCCTCCTTGTGTTGTATATCCATCGTAATCGATATTTAGTTAAACGTAGCCGCTCTATATACACACCATAGTTGATAACCCGATAGCAGGTTATCCTGACTCCACAACTCCATGGGCGATTGATCTTGGATACTTCTATTCCATTCAGCCCCCCCCCCTCTTGCGGTTCCATTTAAGTTAATTCGTCGACATTAAACTAGTCAATGATCGGTAATAAATACCTCGAAAAGTCCGATGAATCCATTGTTTGACCGACCTGAATTGGATCCCTTCTTAACTGTCCAGGGAAAATTGTGGATACTCGGGTGCGCTGCAAAAACTACCCGTCGTTGTGTCCACCTCGTCCTCTAAAAGAACCTCTGTATCCAACGTAATAGTATTTTCTTTGTTAAACTCCGGTCTCGTAAATACCATCCTCCCGTTGGTGTAATGCCCACTGCTGTGCTGTTCTCTTGCAGACTCCTTCGACTTTTCTCGGCCTATCTACTGTCCAAATCAATTCAGCCCATCTGTTCGGTGTATATAGCATATTAAGTTGCCTCATCGTTCCAATATCGTCTCCAATCGAAACTCCCGGTGAATATAGAATGATCGCTAAGAGCAACCCGCCAACTTTAGCGCGTGAATGGCCGCATATTCCGTTTCCCATGACCTTCCATTGGAAGCGTTCTGCGATATCCGCTTAATCTTGAGTTCCCGGATGGTAGTCCTCGGCACACGATCGTATTTGAGCGGTGATAGACAGATGGATGTCCCGTCCGATATTCATGGGTTATTAAACCACTAAAACGTTCCCCAGAAGAGTTTACGAGACTCCCGCTCCATGGTGTGCCAGGTGATTTTCTCCAAATCCGCATACACGTCCACCAAGTCGCCGGGATACAGTACATTTGCCGGGTCCATAGACTGTGTTCCACACTGCTTCTGTAATTTCCCCAAATGTAAGTTAACGTACTTGTTTAACTGAATATGCTCCTCCTTAGTCGGGCCCAGGGTCCACGATAGGTTGATGATTCACTCTTGAGACACTCTGTCCACCTCCCCTTGTTGCCCTTGGTCTGCTCGCACTACACGGAGACACCATAAGTAAGTAACATTGGGTTCAAATAAGTCACACCAATTTCTCCAGTCCTGTGTTTATCTATCACTGGGTTCTAACAGCCACATCGTCGCTTCCTTCCCCCCAAGGTATGTATCGCTACTAGAATCGATATCAGGCCAAGCCCTCCGGTTTTCTTTGGAATAAATAACAGGTGAGGCGATATCTTATGCCTGCTGGGCTCCGTCGTTGTTTGTTTACTCCACATGAATTGCTTCTGGAGATGAATGAGCTCCCGGTAGTTTTTTTCATCCGGCTCAAAGACCTTAGCTCTGAACAGGATAACCGGCAACGCAATAGCATTAAACAAGGTGGCTCGTTCCACCACTGAAGTGGCACACTTGGTGGCTGTTAGTAATCTTTTTTTTTAACTCCCGGATACGCCCCGCCCAGTTAATCTCCGGCAAATTCTTCTTACCAATTTGATGCCCGATGTATCTGATAGTTGCAAGGTATCTGATAGTTGCATTGGCTTTCACGGTCGGAATTCCATACCAATAATCCAGTTGATGGTTCGTCTCAATAAAGAGAATATGGCATTTTGCAGGTTGCATTTTCAAATCTGAGATGCTTCCAAACTTTTCTAGTATTGATAATGCCGTAGACACTTGTCCCCCTTTTAAAAACAATCCTTGAATCATCAACAAATGCCGAGAATTTGTGTGTCCTTTATGATGTATCTCCACTAATCGAGAAGCCTTGAATTTGCGGGTCCTGCAGTATAGCCATACCCAATGGCTCAACTGCTAATATAAATAGGAGAGGGGCCAGAGGGCAACCCTGTCTGATTCCCGACGCTATTTACAATGGTTTCGAGAGCTGACCATTTACAAGAAACAGTCATTAGGTAATGTCGATCCACGGTATCATAAGCCTTCGCGAAGCCAATCAATAGAATTCCACCGCTGTTCTCTTTCGTTTTATATTCCTTTACTGTCATCTGTCGTAATATTGCCATTATCATGACCACAGCTCTATCCATCCGCCTTTGATGCACAAAACATTACTGAGAATCTCCAATAAGTCTATTAAAAAACCGTTGTAGTTGGATTTCTAGGATCTTCGCAAAAATATTGTAGCTGGTTTGTAGCAGGGAGATGGGCCTGCAGTCCATCGTGTTCAGAACGTTTTCAACGGGATAATTACTGCCTCCAAAAAGGAGGCTGGCGGAGGTGTCCCTTGCAAGATATCATTATATACCGTCATCAGATCCGGTATTAGATCCGCTGCAAAATCCTTGTAGAAGTCGTTGTTGAATCCGTCCGAGCCACCTGCCTTCCGCCGTTCCTACCTTCGTATCGCGTACTGAATATCTTCTTCTGCAATCGGCGCCACGAGCATTTCATTTCCGCTTTCGAAACTTGTCATTTGCGACTAGAGACAGGAGCTTACTATTTTCCTCAGCCTTCCGAACTGTCCATTGACTTCTACCTAAGATTGCTTTCGACACCCATGCAAACTCATCTGGTATGGCAGTCTCTGTTGTATGGTTAAACAGTGGGTGTTCAATTTTGATCTCGTTCACCTGTTGGTCGCGTTCCCAAGTTGCTGTGCGCTGAAAGAGCCAACAGATATTTTCGTTAGATCGCCGCAGTCTTTTAGCTTTTCTTACCTGATTAAATTTGCGACTTCATTCTCGGTGATCAACAGAATTTGCTCCCGATGTGTTGTACTTCAATGTAAAGCCTGTTCCAATTGTACGTCGTCTCCTTTGTACAACTCTTTTCCGGACTTGGATGATGAAGGTTATCCAAAGGTCACGTAATCGGTCCCAAGTGGCTGCTCCTGTCCGCGTATAGAATGTATTTGATTCCATCTCTGCTCTAATTTCTTCTGCTACTCGTGTTTTACCAGCTCCTCGAATACGATACTGTAACCGGAAGTGTTTGGTCCGATGGTTCATTGCTAGTCCTGTCTGGCATCGTAAATGGACTTCAACTTGGTCATGGTCTGAAGGTACTCCATGCCGTCTCGTCTTTACAACTTGAACCAATCAAAACAATGGTCTGCTATCTAAAATCGATCAATCCTGCTGGCTGAATCGCCTCTCCAGAAAGTCAATTGGGTAAATTCCGCTATATCATCCATCTTCCATGCCTAAAACTGCACCAGCGCCGAATCTTGCAGTTTCCAAGTAGCGAATAGTCGAGACAGATCTGGGCATTCTGTTGATCTTCGTCTATTAGGTCCATTTCGATCGAGCATAAGAGTCCCGACACAGTTGAAATCTCCACCAAGTATCACGTTCGGACAATCTTCTAACTTCCAACCTTCTAGGCCTGAATAAATTTAGCTCTTTCCCCATCACTATCTGACGGGGCATAAACGTTCACAAATCTCCAGTTATTCATTTCAATAGCAATTACACGTGATGTCCAAAACGGCCTGTTCTACGGTCTGATCGTCCAGCCGAGAGTCGGAGCAATTAATACTCCAAAATGCCAACCGGTGCTCGTCATCCTTATAATTCCACAAACGCTCCCACGGATTCGTTAAATCCATTGCTTCATCATGTGGTGTAATGTGTGTCTCTTGAACAAAAATGCACAGCGGCCGTTTCACGACAGGAATGTTTCGCCATGCTTGCAGCCATGCAAATCTCGTACCCGACGAGAAGCCTCGCACGTTTTAGTTATAAGTCTAAATTCCGGTCCCGATGCTGTGTCTCGTCTGCAATTTTGCCGGTGTTCTTGTGTTTCCACTGTCTCTACTGTCAACCTACTGTATGCGTCCGTAGTATCCATGATATCTTGAACGTGGTCTAGGTATCTATGATCCCGTACCGTGTCCTTAGTAGAGTCGGTGAGCCTCTTCTCCTACTCGCTGTCCTGGTCTATCATGTGACAAGTCCACATGTTCCGCTTCCCTGTCTTGCATAGAAATGTTAGTAATGACCGTTTGGAATTAATTAGTGATCCCCTGCCACACTGAAACGTCATCTAGGTCTAATCTGCGTGCGAGAACTTGAAACTGTGGCACCCTCACGCGCGCTGTTTGAAACCGTATTATTTTAACCCATATCGGATCATGTGGTAATGCCGCTTCCCCGGTCAATGCCGCTAGTTGTTGCCCGTACACGTGCGCACATAAGGCGATGACCGCAAAATTATAATGGCGGTGTTGGCCACATAACTTGCACAGAGCATTATAACCATATTTATGCTCTTTGAGAAGTTTCCAATGCTGTCCACTCGCCCTCAGCACCTCACGTTAACTGTCACTTTGTAAAATATTACCCTTTGTGCCCAGTCTTTAACATCTGCTCAAGTTGGGAATTTGCTACACTGGACGTACCCAAAGTCACCATGACGTCCCAATATTGATGTTTCCAGTCGCTGGCCAGCTCACAGATAACCTCTTGACTAAGGGGTGTTCTTATATTGCTCCCGGGAGCTCCCGGGAGGGATGCCCGTAGGCTAGTCCTGTTTCCCGAACCAAGGTCGGGACGAATGTGGTCCACCTAAGCATTGTGGTCCATGTAACAGTTTTTAAAGGCAATTGCAATATGCATCGTAGCTGCCTATGTGACGCTTTAAACTAGTATACGAACAGGGCGTTCTTCTTTCTTCCTACGGCTGCAGGATTGATTTCGTGTCTGTCTTCCTTTGCACTAATTTTCACTAACTGTTTGTGTTTTTACTTGTATTGACATGATACACTGTTGAGCAGACTCCGATGACTTGTTTGTCAACAGTCCCAATGTCGTGGTGCATCGGATTGATGCTACTAAAATGTCAAGTGCAATCGTAGAAGGCGCTGCAGCACTAGGGCCACAGAAGATTTGAAATCGTCCGTTCAATCTCAGATCGTGCATATAGCTACAAATGCTCGTCTCATTATTTGTAGTAGTGTTCAAAGCAACAATAGCACGACATGCCTCGAGACTACTGCTGCTGCTTCTATTGACACGGAGACGTTCTAAGAACTGCTATTGGACGGATTTGAGGCCATTAAGCATGGACGTCGAGGTCGGCCACATCCACGGCATATTTATACATATCTAAACTTTAAACGCGTGTTTGGCAGAAAGCAATGGGCGCAGCTGACCGCATATGAAAAGGGAAATATGCACGATTAGAACAAAGTGACGTTATTCAAATTGTACAAAACATTAGCAACTTACCCGCCCCGCCATTAAAGTGCTCGTTTTATTTAGCCTTTTGGTTTACCGTAATGGGTTTACTAAATGGACGCAGCAGTCTCGTATACCTGCAAACGAGCATCATCACCGCCCGATACTAGTCGCAATCCTGACGAGTTATGTGCTACGCTCCACACCTAAAACAGCATATAGCTTGTCAATTCTTCTACATGTTGATTGATAAATGTGAAAGTTCTTCAATTGTACCTGGTCTGTGTGCGTATCGAACGTGGTCATGCAACGCCTTGTGCCAAGATCCCAAATCTTAACACGTCGGTCGGCACCGCTGTTTTTTTTAAGATGAAAAATAGGCATTCGATCAGAGATGATAAAAACACAAGCTTAAAAACGTACCCTGTGGAAAACTGAGTGCCATTGGACGAGCACACAACACTCAGCACCCACGAAACATGGCCAGAGAGAGTTGTGACAGTGTTGTTATGAGCACTAAAATAAAAACACAGCGATGTGACCCAGCAAAAATCACATTTATAGTTGAAACATACATAGACATTGACGTGCATGTCGTCTGAAGTTACAAATAGCTTTTCATCCGGCGAGTATGCGACTGAGCGTACCGGCTTCGTGCGGTCTAAAGTAGTCAATCAGTATAATACGTGAGACTCATCATTCAGACTAAAGCTTTCCTTGCCCACCTTCATATTTCTGCACCAGCGATCCAGTTTTGACGTCATTTACACAAACAAACCCATCGAATCCACCGCACGCAACATGCTTTCCATCCGGGGACTATAGCATCATCGCAGCGCAATTACTACTGTTTACTTAAAACCTTGATATTCAGATGCCACTCGTACTTAAGCGACACTTAGCTTAAATTTGACCTGAATCGGTATTTCATGTGCGATTTTCTCCGCCTCAACGTCGAATAAAATAATTTTGCCTTGTTGACTACCCGACACAAGCTTGATTTTGGCTGGGCTATACGCCACCTCCTAAAGCTCGCCGGGACCAGCATCGATGGTCTTTTCCACTGACCCCGACGAAAGGTTTAGCACGCGGATCTGGCAGTCTAACGAGCTGGTCACAGCGTATGTACCCCCCCTGTTGCCTATGATAGAGGTTGTTCCAAGACCTGGATACTGCTGGGAGATAGACACGGCATCTTCTGTGACATCCCTATATTAATAACCCACCACAAACAAGGTAATATTTTTCGCCATATATCACTTGTAAAAGTGATTGAAGCAGATGTACCAGGGTTTAGCTACCTCGTCCACCAATCCAGTCAGTAGCTTGTCGTTAGATGTCCAGAACGTGCACCAAATACCATCGCTGTGTGCATGTTGATACTGAATTGACCCTCGAGAATATTTACAGAAGACAGCAGCATATACATAAGATAAGTGGTCGGTCGTCGGTAAGCTCCTCGCCCCTTGATAAGAACGCTCCTATTTTGCTAGTCAATCTACTCGGCGCCGACTTCCCGATTACCGTACCTATCCTACCCTCGCGTATCTTGCAATTACCAAACTTATTGTACTTGTAGAAAGGGACAAAAGCCACCACTTTGCAAGAGTCTTTTGGTCTATTTATAATTTTGGCTATGCGCCCGTTCTCCCACCAATTTTTTTTTGCGGGGGGAGCGGGACGGAAATCGGGAGCAGAAGGTGACAAAAACAAGATGTTCAAATTTATTGCCCAACCAGGTTTCGATTTTTTCTCCCGGAAGCTCCCGTGGGAAAATAAGAACGCCCCTAAGCCTCGTTAGTATCAGGCGAGGACATTAAAACTTTCCATCCGTTGCACTGAAGCGAATCGGTCTTTTTTTGCTGCTCGCATTCACACTCCTGGCGTCGCATAAAAGGTAGGAAAAGGGGTTTCTTCTTGATACGGCCAGACAGTTTGCATAAAATTCCACACTTGCTTCGATACGATATCTGGTTCTGCTCCTTGTAAGTCCCCTTCTGCTCCTTATCATCTGATTCAAACAGATCCCTTTTTACCGGTGCCGCCTCCACGTGGTGGTCTGAGTCTCTTTTGGTATAAGGCTGGTCCACCGCCCTCTTCTTTTGGGTTCTCTTTTGCTCCGCAGCTGCTATTCCCATAGTAGTATCTTCGTCACCCTTGTCTTTCTTGATGTGTTTCCTCATATCCATATACCCTTCCTGTGTCAGTTGATTTTTCAGCGAAAGAGTCCCATAGGTGTAGTTATGCCACTCGATCAATGTTTCCTCCGCAATGTTATAGATATCTCCTTACCGCTGCCTCCTGCATATTTGCCTGTAGTAGATCCTCTTGATTTACTGCCGGTAGGTACGATACAGTTTCGACGAGAAACTTTAACCATCCATGCTTACGTTCATCCTCCACCCGTAACAAATGTCCGATTTGTGCTTGAAAAAGATCCACCGCGGAAGTGTCGAATTGAACGTGTTGTGGCCTTTCCACAATGACTAATCTATATGGAGGGCGTCTTGTTTTTTTGTACCCCGTAATCCGTTCGTGTCTGCTACTTCTGTATCATTCATGACGGCATCCTGCCCTCCCATAGCCTCCTGATTGTTAGTTTTCATCGTTCGCCATCCATGTACATACGCCTTGTAATGCACATTCTCGAAATGTATTACCAACGGAAGTTTTCCGCTCGACGCCCTCGCTTCTGCTTTCAGATGCGTTACTTCTTGGATACAATGCGCTATCGAAAGAGAGGGAATTCTCCATAGGTAGCGAATTTCTTTTGCTGCTCGATACGCGTTTCCGGCGCGTAGTGTATAGCCCCAAGTTTACCACTCGAAGAGTCGACGCTTATGACATAGATATGCCGTTGTAGTAGCGTACACAAACAAATCAAAGTGTCGTTACTCCCCCAACTCTTACTACTTACCGTGGCGTCTAAATCCGAAGGGCTATTGCCATATTCAAGCAGATAGCCCTTAAAAGCGATGTCAGAGTGTTTGGCTGAGATCTTGTCATATCCTCGTCCAAGGATCCTTAAAGTCTGTTTCCGTACCCCCGCTAGGAACTTAGCATTTAAGTCCATCATGCCTCCTGCTACGCCTCCTTTTTTTTAACATACAATAGCTCGTTCCAGTAAGATGGGATGGCCTTCCATGAAGGAGTTAAAAAGTGCCTGAATAATACAGTAAGCTTGGCAGTTTCCTGTTGGCGGTGTTTCTACTTGCTTGAGTCCCATCGCGATTAGAGCATCCCGTAAAGAATATTCCTTGTCCGTTCTCACTGCCGACGTATCCCATCGGAACGGTTAGAGTGGGCCCTCTAATTGGGTAAGTTCCTTGTTAATGTTACTGATTTCCGTTGAGTTGCGCCTCAACCACCAGCTAATCTGTATTAGATTTTTGTCTACCTTGAAATCCTTTTTTAACCCGCGTTTTTCGTATTCCTTCACTGGTCTTTTTATCCTCTTTACCCGGACCCGGTTCAGGTTGCGGTTCCGGTTCCGGTTCTTCCTTCGCGTCTAGTGACTTTTGTTTTATCTGATTTTTGGTCTGGCGTGCGTAAGGTACTGTTCATATTTTAACTTGTTGAATCCTCTCGTTTTGCCAATGGTTGGTCATGCGTGCGTTGGCGTGTCGCGCTTGTGGCCGTTGCGCTTGTTACAGTTACTGCTCCATTTTTCTTTTTCGTGACTGTCATTCAATCCGCTTCCGTTCCAGTGGCTTTTCTCGTGGCTCTCACCTCCCCCTGTGGAGTCTCAGTCAATCCAGTCTGCTTGGATTCTTTCTTGGTAGGCGCGTCCACGGCTTGGCCTCTCCCCATTTCGTCCGACTTTTCTGTGACATTTTTCACTTGAGTGTTATCCGCATCCTGTTTTCGGCGATCCTCGAGTGATTTATCCTGCTGTAAGCAGTTTCCCCTGACCTCTTTGAGTAGCGTTTCCATACTGTCAAAAATGGGGTCAGGAGATTCAATCATTTCACTGTTACCGTTATGTTGTTGTCGGATTAAAGCTGCTTTTGCGTGACTGGGCATCCTCTGACTTGATGCCCTGCCTCGCCACACCGCAAACAATGATTTATTCCTCGGGTACCTGGATGTTCCATAGTCAAGGAATTACCACACCCGATGATTCTCCAGACATCTCTCAATTTACGTGGGCAACCACTAGCATCTATCAAGATTTCCCGGTCTAACGACGTTGCCGACAGTGCCCCCCCCCCAAATCTAATTCTTCAAACCTAAAATCCACAGATAAAATCGACTGCAACAAACCGTGCAGTTTTATAATATCACTGTTTCGAGTCACGTTGCGCATTATCATGACGTAATCCGGCTGTAAACCCATCCCCGTACTAGCTCCTGTTATTTTCCGTGACCAGACCGGTTCATCTGGTTTTTCCTTTTCATGTAAGTTTCTGAGTCCATGAATTTGTTTATGATATGGCACTACCACAATCTCATATCTTTTCGCTATTTCTCGTGTCAGGAAATACGAATGAAAGCTATGGTCGGATTGGTTGTAGCTGATCGATTTGACTTTCGCCAACATGTCCCATAACCTTTAATTATCCAAGCCACTCGCTGTGGCAGCGGTGGAAATACTTTCCTGGAGGCTCTTCGTACTTGAAAAGTTTTTTTGATCGCAGCTTCCCCTTTCAGATCCATGACTAGGCAACCTTCCACTCTTACCCTAATCGTCAGTATTAACCTCAGCCTGTCCTTTGACGCCATTATCTGCCTTAAGAATTGTGGAAGTGATCTGGAGAGAAGCGTTCTTTCGGCTAGCCCTTTCACTACTTGCCACTCCTCAGGACTTCAATCCCTAAACTTCTTCTTATCCTTACCACTCCACTCCTTCTCGCACACTTGGGTAAGAGTTGCGATCACTTCTTTAGAGTAAACGTGTGGGTTGAAGAGATAATCCTTATTAGTAGGCCTAATCTTCGTAGTCACCTGTTTCTCTACAATAACTTTATGAAGCCACCCTTGAAAAACACTCTGCCCTTTCACTGCGACTTCCACCTGACAACTTCCGATCTTCCTTGACAGGATAGTATCCAAAGGTGTTTTTAGTTTTTGCGCAAGGTTCCACGCGTCTAGCGCCTTCTGGCTGCATACCTTCGAACTTAGGTTGTGCTTGACTGCTATTAATTCGAATAAGTCAATGAGCCTTTCTAACTCAATGGTAGACAGCTCCACCTTTTTCGATCCCTCGTATCTTCCTACCCCCTTAGTGTGTTTAAGGGAATGAAATATTCCGCTAAACAGCTGATGGGTTAAATTTAGCCACGTTTGTAGTCATGGTCTGGTTTACTCTGCGTCCTTCAATGTCCGATAAAGCACGAGAGCCAGTTCGTCTGGAGTATTATTTTTGACAGGTACGACGTACGATCGCTAGTACCCTCCTTCTGGGCGACGTCCTTCATCTCTACTACCCCCTTCATGGCACTGGATTTCGGAGTAGCTTCCTCAGACTTATCATCAGTTATGTCTATTACCTCTCTTACATTCCCTTTGATCTCACCGCTCTCCCTCTCCGGTGAAATCTCTTCCCCAGGAGATTCCGGGACAATTTCATCAATGTCCCGTTGTCCTGGTATCTCTTGCCCTCCGCCTGGAGGAGGCTCGTACTCACTTCCTCCGCTTGGCTTATCGGGCGGTTTACCTTCCTCACCAGGGTTATATCTTGGAGAGACCATGTTCTTTAACTTACAGTTGCGAAATTTTGCCGTGAAAGTCCAGATCCACTCCCTACCTTTGCTGGGTAGGTGGGGTCTATGTGACAAAATCGGGACTGAGTATCGATAGTATTCACCGCCAGAGCCAATCTAGGTACTCGGCACTGATAGTATTTACCGTCCATACTAATCTCGGTATTACAGTAGTACCGACTATATCGCTATCCAGAGTGAATATTTTATCTCGGTATATCTAGTATTGATATTGCAACATCCTGAAAAAAAGTCGTAGATATGATAATGATATTAATGTTTTTTACACTCCCCATCTACGTAGCGTCACATATGCTTCATTTGACATTCAAGCAAAAGATAAGGAGGTGGACAATTTATTGATGGTATTGATAGTAAATAGTATCTTTATCTGCTTACTATCGAGTATGTCGAGCCAGCACCACCAATATGTTTTATAAGCAATTAAACCATATACATTTTCATAAATAAATATGACCAAAAGTAAGCAAATTTATACTAAAAATGTTAACGCTATGACTAGACCCAAAAGAAGAAGTAGGGGAGCATTATGGTTGTTAGTTTTTAAAATTTAGCAGTTTTTTCGTTGATGAAAGCAGTCTTTTATGTTTCAGAATAATAAACAACAATTTGTGGCAACCTTTGACAACTCTCTACTAGGATACTAATGTGAAAAGTAGTCATAAGTATCCTAGTAAATAGTTGTCAACAGCGCAAGTGTTCCCCCAGCATCTGTCTGTCGACTTGCAACGGCAATAGTTTTCCATGAGGCATACAAACCTCTTTTTGTATACTCTACTTGTGACCACTGTCATGGAGAAAATATATATGCAATTATCGGGTATTAATTATATAAGACAAGCCCGGTACAAACTATCGGTAGTATTTACCGGTATTCGGTCCAATGTTGGTGCATGTACCGGTATGTGATACCGGCCAAATCCAATTTTGGTACTAATTCTGGTATACCAATACCGGCCCTGTTAATTTCGGTAGTAAACCGCACCGGCGTGGTAATTTTAGGTATCGGTTGAAAACTATAGTATCAGTCTCAGCAAATTTTGGTACCTTTCACCCAACAAGGATGGGGAGGTGCTGGACAGGAATCAGGACCACAGGATTTCAACGGACGAATGGCCTGGGCACGGGCCCAGGCCCTCCCCCTTGGACAGCAGCACGCCCCGCCAACGCGGGCAAGCAAGTTCACCGTCAGCAGCGATAAGTGCGGCGGTGAACTTTGCTCAGGACAACCGGGACTGGCCTCACATAGAGCAAGTTCCATCGTCAACAAGGAAAACACTTGAGGGTGTAGGAGTGTCTACGAGGCCTCTACACCAAGGATCAACGGCGTACTCAAACGTCGCGACTATCGGAGTATCGACGGGGTTTGAAGAAGTGCCTTTGGGGCCATCACACCCAGTTTTAACGATGCACCCACAAGGAAGGACGCTTAGAGGTGTGGACAAGCCTGCGGGACCACCACACCTAAGCCCAACTGTATGCTCACCGGTTGCTATAACCGGAGGTATGTCAGGGTGTGAAACAGGGCCTGCGGGGCCATCACACCCAGGATCAAAGATGCAATTTCGCAATGTGGAAGAAGGAAATTTGCATTTGAAATTGCTAAAAATGAAGGAACACCGCGTGTTAACGGACAAGAGCAGGTGGAAGTGCGACACCTTCACCTCAGTCCAAGAAGAACAAGGGAGGAAAGGCGAGATTACCGTTCGCAGAGATAAGTGCGACGGCGAATTTTGCTTACGATACACGAGGCTGGTCTCATAGCGAGCCAACTCCAATGAAATGGATGCAAGGGAGTGAGTATCCGCCTACGGGGCGACCACAACCAGGATTGCTTATGGCCACTTTCGAAGACAACCAGAGTAAACGACTCTGGAAAGGATTTTGGGGACTTGTTTCGGTGTGGCGAGTGCTACCCTGGAGCCAAGTTGTTTTTCAAGGTAGTGTCGCGAACGAAGACGGGATTCGACTGTTTAGCAGTTTAATGTGCATTTACAACCCAGACCCAGCACCGGATCACGACTTCAGACGACAAGACCAAGAAAAGCAAGGTTTGCCGAGCAAGGACCCGACTAACATGTTAAATAAGTCTAGATTAGCTAGTCTTAATAGATTCGAAGTAGTCATTAGCTAAGGACTAAATGGACTACCTTATACTAAATTTTGGTATCAAACATTCGAAGGAATTTTGCGGAAAATGATCGGACAAGCAGCTGTGCGACAAGCGGGGCAAGATCCGCCACCACTTTCAGGTTGGGCGGCGAAAATTGCACCCAAGGAAAAGTCAACCGTGCATAAAGTTAACACGACCGATTTTCTTTTCCGTAAGGAAATTTAAGATGGAGCATTGATTCCTGAACTACGGAAAATTTGTGAGAGGGAATATGCTAAATTTGCCCCGACCAAATTAAGAGATGGAACTGATCACGAGTGGACAATTGTGCAAGGACTGTTGGAAGGTAACATTATTGCAAGACGAATTCCTCAATTTGTTAAGCAGATAATGTCACCAGAGCATCATGTCCGTTTAATCCAAACTATACGGGTACAGGTAGAAGGATGTTTGATTATGGACATGAAAGGTGAAAGTCCGATTAAAGCGGCCTTTCTAAGTACGAAGTGCAAAAAAGAAAGTATAGTCACTGCTGCAGCGACTAGGTCAAAAGGCTCGAAGGAGTTATGGGCGATGATTGCCCAAGTGAAAACGATAAGTTACAACGCTAACAATCATTCGATTTACTTTCACTTTTATACTCCCGAAATGGCGGAACAATTTGTGGGAGTCAAGGTACCATTTCATCGGTACGACCATACGGTGTACAACTTACACAAACGTAAGGATAATACTGTGGATTCGATTTGGAAAAATCAAGTGGATAGTAACGGGGAAAAATACACTCAAGCTGATTATTATGCGTGTGTGTTGAGGAATGTGTCACGAACAACTGACTTGACACAATTATATGCTATGTTGAAAACTATAGTGAAAGTTTCGTTTCAATTGGAAGATTTGGATAATGGTGGACCCTTGTCTGAAAATTCCACATCAGTGGGTTTAACAATGTCCACTATGAATTGTCCAGAAATACACACTGATATATGTCGTTTATATTGGAATCAGGTAATGGTAATCATTGAAGATGAGGGGACGGCGCCAATGTTTACGCTGTGGGGAATTGGGGCACCCAATGAAACAATGTACGATCACTGTAGAAGCAATGCAAAAAACAGGATGCATAGTTATTTGTACTGAGGACAAGCAAAAAGTGCAAGAGTTCGTGGAAACCTTCTCAAGTATGGATGATTTGAGAGATCAAAATGAAATACACAGGAAAACCACAATGGAAGACGTCAAAATCAAACCAGATGAAGAAATGAAGGAGGAAGAAGATCGTAGTGAACACCCAATTTCACCATCTTCTTCTGATACGGAAACTTCAGATCAGCAAGAGGAGTCCCGGACACAGAATGAATCTCTTCCCGGTGCATCTCCAGACTGGGTAAAACTAACGGTTAAAAAGAAACATAAACACAAAAAAGGTCGACCAGTCAGCAGCACACCGAAAACAAAACGGTGTTAAATCCAACCTCAACACCAGGAGGTAACACACAGGGTCACGGAAAGGACATTACACAGGCATTAAATATTAATAATACCGGCAATAAGGAGAAAGAGATGGTACACCACGTAACCACCCAAAAAGAAAAAGACAGTTGTGGAGATAAGATCCACCAGTCTATCGGGGACCATGTGAAAATGGAATGTCAAGACAAAGTTACAAAACTAAGGAAATTGCCAGATGCTGATCAAAATGATCACCATGAATCTAAGAAATTAGAGGCACAAAAGGACAGTCAATTACGTAAACAATCACAACACACTAATTGAGGAAGGCAAGATCAAAGATAAGATTCGGGGAATGTTACATGATCTAACGGTTAACAATAGTTCAGTGGATGGTATTCAGATGATAGAATAAATCACTACTCCACTTTCAAATAAAGTTACCCTACAAGAGGCAGAAAAGCTAATGGGTATAAGACGTATTGCAACACCGGCGACAGGTAACTGTCAAGTGTACGCAATATGTCAAGCACTAGCGTCGCTACAATTTCAAAATGTTGGGGCATTAGAAACTTTAGCACGACTGGTAAAAGAAGGAAGTCATATTCGGGCTCTATTGGACTTCGAAATAAAATTCCCGGCAGGTATTCGTGAGCATACTTTGTTGGGGCTAGGACTATAGATCCGTACTATACAATTTGAGGTTCGACACAGTGTATAATACAGTATTAATACAGTATTAATACAAAATTACCGTAAAGGTCGGGTTAAGTGGGACACACGGATCAAATTGGACACGACAATCTGTATTGTTGGTAATTCACCAGTCATCTGGTTTGGTGATAGTCCACAACATGTCCTATGATAGGACATGTTGTGGTGCTTATTACTGCTGTAGTAACCCATTAGAACGGATAAAAAGAAGAGAGGGAAGCCCATCCATCGACAAAAAGAGGATGAAGGGCATGCATTTAAGCGGAGGCAGTTCAGTTGTGGTGAAATTGTGAGTTGAAAAAGGTTATCAGTACAAATCAGTATATCTTAATATTTAATGTTGTTTGAATGAAGTGATTTGTCCTTCTAAGTAGAATTAAAGTATTAGGGGTTTACACTTCAAACCTTACAGTCGATTCCTGTCTATCTAGCACGAAAAGAAAAATATACGTTAAATACGTATGTATTTTAAATGCTGTATAATACGTCTGTATAATACAGTGTATTATACAGACGTTTGATACATACGGATCTATAGCTAGGACGTGGCTATGAAAAATTTTTAGCGAAGGAGTCAGCTCGCGAATTCAAACAGTATTTAAGTGAATTTTCAACAAGTGGATCTAAGATTACTGATACAGTACCACAAAAGGCTTGGGGAAGTAACGACACATTGGCCACAATGAGTACTTTACTCCAGAAAGACATCTTTGTCATAAACACTAATGCAATGATGGAGGAATCTGGCGTAATTCATTACGCACCAGAAACACGTAACAAAAACCATAACTGTTACATGATGAGTGGAGAGTATCCTATATCGTTACATAATTGTATTGAAACAGTTCGAAGCCTAAAACTAAGGGCTTCAACGGATCAAATGCACTGGCCAATTGTTCTCTTTTTTAAAGATGCACATTATTCAGCGTATATTCATGGGCTGAGATCTCATGACGTTGAATCAGGGGATGAAGTGGATGTAATAATGACTGACAATAGTAGCTGCAGTGATTCAGAAGATGATTATGATGATGATCGATGTAATACCACTAAATGTGGACAAAATGTGGATATTGTCATGAATGAGGTCTCCACTCATACTGAGAAGGATACCGGAATCCTGGTAGATACGCAGTCCCAACAGGCATGGAGGTCTGAAGAATGGGACAAAATGACGGAGGATATTATTAATAGGCTGAGAGGGCCGTCTATTCATAATTTTTTTAAATGCGACATTGAGCAGATTATTCTGACTCATGATCCTGGATTATTAGAAGTCCTTCATTTTCTAACGGACAAGGTCGGGCGACAATCAGAACAAATTAAGTTATTGGAAGCTGATCTGTCTGAACCAGACACCCGTGAGAAATTGATGAATCAATACAACATTCCAGAATCGGCATTGTACCAATGGTACCATCGAAGCTGGATGGATACTCAAGATAGTAATGGCTTAAAATTACTAGTGTCAACTTCGAAAGAAGAATTACAAATAGAAGTTGAACACGATGCATTAATTGAGGAACATGAGAGAACGACCAAAGCTAAACGGTTGTGTACAAGAAAGGATCCTTTCGAAAGTGGGACGCAGGTTTTAACGAGCCCAACCCGCTACGTACGAGGAACGGATGTGAAAGTTGTTCAACTTCGTTGTGAAATAATGGATGACTTTAATGAATGTGCTCCAAGTCCAACAGTGACAACAGAACATTGGATTAAAGCATGGGGTGCTTTAGAGGTAATGTGGAAGCAACAGACCACAGTGCCCTTTCCACACCTAAATCAAGCTCCAGAAGTATGGAGAACAGCAGCGGACAAGGAGAGCATACTACTATTACAACTATTGCAAACATTCGATGGAGCTCCTTATATACTTGATGGTATTACCACCGAGACGTTAATTTCTGTCACACGAATTTGGCGTGAACAATGTTGGTGCGCCATGATCGCACAAGTCAAAAATAAAGATATTGAAGGTGTGCAGGCTGCATGGTTTGGAGCTTGGGAACAAAGATATGCAACAATAAAAGCGCCAGAACAGCGAACAGTAATCATTCACAGCACTCAGGAATGGGATGAATTACGTCAAAAACAGTAGGGGGGCATTAAGTTAATTCGATTATGTGCTCCAGGGTGGAAATCCACGTTGGCTCGGTATCTGATCAGTGCATATTTATACGCTGAACAGTTCGCTGCTATGGTGGGGGAAGATTATCTTTCGAGTGATTCCATAATGGATTTGTTGAGTCGTCATTTTAAAGTACAAGCAGCATGTAAAGATTATGGAGAATGTTTCGATAAAGTTCTGGAGGAACAAGGATCAGCTTGGGCAGAACTACAAGAATGGATGAACATTATTGCGGATCACTTCACAACTAGTGTTGAAAGTCAGGTTGACGACGACTCCGACTATCGTGAGTTGGCACTGTATTACTAAGGGCACCGAGATGATCCATGAGATAATATCACATGGTGGTATAAGCTCGTCATCAATGGATATATATATATATGAAATACCGTATTATAAATGAATTATGGAAAACTTCAGCAGACACTGATATGTTCCAGAGGACACAAGGAAGAACTCTTTTTGAGACCATGATATTTATGCAAAGGTGATCTGAAACAAGAGTGGAAGGAATACGTCTGCAATTATGTATCCAGTGCAAGTTACACTACCCATCAGCACCGCTTTCAATAGCGAGTAGATACATGCAGACCATCCAACCGCGATTGCATGAAGACCCTACGCCAATAAATATCTCACAGATTAGATCATTTATAGTAGTCAATAAATAATAACTAACATGGACTACCTTACACGAAAATTTTGGTACCAGTTCTCAATTTGCCGTCAAGACAAGGATGGGGAGGGTCCGGACTAAGCCAAGGAGCGAAGGAATCCTACGGATGAACGGCCTGGGCGCGGGGCTAGGCCCCGCATCACGGACAGGTTGGTCGAAAGTCCAGGAATCAAGGGATGCGCAGTTACTTCACTCACCAAAGAGTGATGAAGTAGCTGCACCTACGACTCCGGAAGATGCTGCGGATGAAACCGATCCTCCATCAAGAACGACCGCCACCTCAGACCCTGTTTCTGTCCGGAAACATTCTGAAAACGCCGGTCATTTTTACCTGATTCTGATATGGTGAGTCCAACAGGTCAACTGTTGGATAAACCAAAAATCAGAATCAGTTCAGCAGCGGTACTATTGTCGAATACAACACACAGTAGTATCAATTTAGTGGTGGGCATAGCTGGGGCTTGGCGAACTGGTAGTTACCAGGCCTCCCCGTCATCACTGTGGATGCAAGCATGGCTAGCCGCTATGCAGCAACGGATTGAGGAAATCTATGGTAAAGCTAAAGGGCCAGCATCAAGACTGTCGCCCAACGTACAACAATTTCCACAATTCAAAGAAGAATATGACTGTCCTTTCGACTTTTTGGAGCACATCGTGGGCAAAAAGACAAAAGAAGGGGCACAAAGAATAGTGAGAGCAGTACTTAGCGTCCAGGCGTCACACAAATCCTTTGAAAGGATACTTTGGCGGATGTTAGGACAAGAACCTTTCCACAAAAACGGTCAAGAATCGCCACCATTGACAGGATGGGCGGCGAAAGTACCAACTACGGAAAAGTCATCAGTGACTACAGTAGTCATGATATAATTTCTTTTACGTGGAATTTATAATGACTCATTTCGAGCTAGAGCATGTTGAAAACAAACTTTCGTTATACGGAGGTATTTCAAGAGCATGCATTATGGAAATACAGCAGTACGCCTTCCAGAAGAGATATCTAGCTGGGAGGAAAATGTACGATTCTTATGGTTCAAGTGTTTTAGCCAATGGGCTGGAGTAACAGCTGATGCAAGGACATTTCACTACTATACAAGAAATATCGCGAACAGGCTCCCGCCTGAAAATAGCGATACGATACAAGTGATGATGACGGAGAATTACGGCGTCAACGCCTCTTCCTGTCACACACAATTTCAGTGCTTGCGATGGGGCTGTTGTAGCTTTATCGCAGCTAGGTTATGGCAACTACGAAACGGATCGATGTTTCGAAGATTTCGATTTCCGTCGGCAGAAACCATCAATTTCATAAGGGCCCAGTGTAGGGCCCAATTAGGTACAGTTGCTCCATTGGAGCTACAGCAAACAACAACAAGAGAAGCCGAAAGACGTCTGCTATTATGTATCAAGTGCATCAGAAACACCCAACCAGCACCGTTTTCACTAGCGAGAAGATACTTGGAGACCGCTCAGTCGCGACTCTATTAAGATCCTGAGGCAACACTTAGCTCATGGATTATGTCATTTATAGTAGCCAATAGTTGATAACTAACATGGACTACCTTACACGTAAATTTTGGTACCTAATTCGCTACTATTGTACCGGTGCCGAAACGTGATACCGCACACCACTGATGTAAAACCATTTTAAAACATTTGAGTCACCTGTTTTGTATCTGAGTCACCTTTTGGAATATCCTTCCCCTTTACCGCAATATAGATTGGTTGAAATAACGTAGCGGAACGGATTATTGCCATTACATAGATTATTGCCGAGAACGTCTCTTAGCCAAATCAAATTGCTCTATAATGTATTTCAAGCGCTCGGATTGGCTAGAGAGACGAATTACACGGTTTATTGCTGATTTCTTGCGAGCTGCGATTGCCACACCGCGCAAGCTTTACAGCGATGAAGACCTCACCAAGGCAGTAATAATGTATCTTGGTGGCGCCAAGGTGAAGGTTTTGACAGGCAGCTAATCTGTGTGATGAATTAAAAAATGCATTTTCACGACGATAAATTTGTTTTAAGTGATGCAACAACCGAGCAGATAGATGCTCTTTGTTATCATTACTTGATTGCTACTTCAGACGTGGCGATGCATACGTCAGCGGGATTTTACATGGGTAACGCGCAGTCGAGCGTATAACAAGTATGTATATGTTTATTTTATCGAATAAATGAATATATACAAACTTGAAGTTTTGCAGTTTCGGCAATAATCTGGGTAACTCTTTTCTTACTTTATAAATTCCCTATTTTTCAGGTGGTTCAGCTTGGTCAATTTTAGAGCACCCAAAAATAGACCTTGATTTCTTCTTTGTTTCTATATACTCCCAAGATACTAAAACAGCTGAGATATAGAAAATTTACTTAAGGGTCAAAACTCGGCAATAATCCGTTCCGTTACGTTAGGGAACAATTCTTTTTTCGGAAATCCTTAATCGGTACCCTAAATTAACCATCAATTACTAATCAGTACCCTATTCACATATTTATTGCTAATCGGTACCCAGACGACAGAGCCCCAAAAACAGAGAAGAAAAATGAATAATAGAGAAAGTTCATCAAAAATGGACAAAGCGGGAATAGGGTAGCCATGTAGGGGCTTCATGGGTTTGGGTGGTGGGTCTGGTCCTAATATCCATAACCCATATTCCATTGTAATAGTGCACGCTCTAGAGGTCATGTCGATTGCGGGATTATAATGTAGTGGATGAAAGTAAGCAGGCCCAGCAAATAAAATAGCAGTAGCAGTAATTTGAATAAATTCATGACAAGTGATGCTAATTTGTACCTTATTCGATATTGTCATCTCGGTTGTTGTTGGTGTTACGCCGTAGCACAACTTCTACAAAGCACACAGATACCGATTGCGGCAATATAATTAGTAGATGAGAGTAAGCACGCTCAGCAAACATGATAGCGTTAGGTTTAATTTTAATTTTAATAAAATAACGCAAACTAAATTAATTGTACATTATTCTATGTCATTTCGAGTGGTAGTGTTATGCTGTAGTACAACGTCTACAGAGAGCACAAGCACGACGATTAAGGAAATAGGATGTATTAGGTGAGAGTAAACCGGCCCAGCAAACAGGCTACCAATAGGTTTTAATATTGAATTAAATAACGATAAACAAGTGATGCAAGTTTGTATGCATTATTCGATATTGTCATTTCGAGTGCTAGTGTTACGCTATAGCACAACCTCTCGAAACACACAGGCACGCTGATCGTGGCGCTAGCATAAGCGCGAGCCGAACAATGAGAACTTGCCTTCAAAGCTTGACGCATGCTATTTGTTTAGTGTATGAAGTATGATTCTACAAACACGTTAGGTTCTTAAGTGGGCCGGGCCCACGATTATTGTGCGACCCGCACCGGCACCGGTCGCTTATTGGCTTATACAGACCTAATCCCCGTCCTTTGTGTGTTTATCGACACCCTACTCTGTTATTGATACGAATGAGTGTGTTTTTCGTGTGTTTTCTCTGTTTTGGTCACCCTTTCTACGCTATTAATGAGCTTTCTCTGTATTAATTTTTCTTCTCTGTTTTTAGGGTTTTGTCTACCCAGACACGCTTTTTTTGCCACCAGCCTTGCTAATCGATACCCGGAGATAAAAATGAACTATTTAACGAACCACCTTGATGTCTTAACGCTGCTTGTGTATTCTGCGTTAAACACGACAAGTGCTTTGTTCCGCTACAATTATAAAATAGCATTGAAACGATTGATTATCATCCTTCCCACCGTACTCGACACATCAAAGCAAAATCGACCTTATACGTAACAGCTGCGCTATATTTTTGTATTTGTAGCAGCAAAATTTAGCTGCTGTTGAATCCATGCTAAAAGCGACTGGGTTTCACTATCCACACATTGAATGTATCTCCAAACTTTTACTTGCGCCACAGATTCGTAAAAGATAATTACAATAACCAGCAAAGGTATAATCATCCTTTAAAAAGCAGCAATTACTACAATGTCACGTTAAAGTCCGCTGCGTACATAGCCCCTGGATATCCCCAAGGAAAAAAGATACATCGTTAGGTCATGGAACGCATTTGGGCACCGAAAGAATACAATTCACATTCTACCGATTGAGCAAATACTTCTGTAGCTGAAATACTTCTTCATTATGTACATACAGGCAAGAGTGAGCGACATATGAATTTATTCGCCTTCATCAATACACCTTTGCGTCGTTCAGTTATTAGAACCAGCATTTGTGCTTCGCTAATTTCGAAAGGGTACCGATTAGCAAGGCTGATAGCAAAAAGAGCGTGTCTGGGTACCGATTAGCAATAAATATCTGAACAGGGTACTGATTAGTAATTGATGGTTAATCTAGGGTACTGATTAGCGATTTCCCCTTCTTTTTTGGGTTACACGAAGACGGAACGCAGGATTGGCTTAGAAT
Organism: Sclerospora graminicola; assembly: GCA_001887855.2. Taxonomy (NCBI): domain Eukaryota; phylum Oomycota; class Peronosporomycetes; order Peronosporales; family Peronosporaceae; genus Sclerospora; species Sclerospora graminicola. The sequence continues at coordinate 8,517 of MIQA02007326.1, read as the reverse complement.
AAAAATCAAGGGCAATGAATGTGGTAGCAGAAACCTAAAAAAGAATAAATAGTGTCAGACTGAATATTTCTGCCGAAGGTATTCCATCATAAAGTGCTTGCCAATTGACGGGACGTAATTTATTCGCAATTGAACTCCCGAGCGACAGCAACAACATGAAGTGTCCTAGCAATCGCCATCCCGGAAAAGCACGTTCACTGTACTAAACCAAAAAAGAGAAAAAAAAAACTCGAATCAAGTAGCTCCTACAGTCATCGCATCGTCCTCGTGATCGTGCTCATCATGTCGTTTCAGTTATGACCTCCGCTTGCCATTTCTCCGCAGTTGCTACCTTTTCGTTGCTAATTGTGCACAGAAAACACAAACGAAATTAACCTCCAAACAGGAGCCTTCGTATCTCGACTTGCGCAGCTTGGCGACAGGAATGTCAACGTTGGATTCGAGAATATCTTTGGTATCCAAGGACATGCTGTGTAGCTGTTTGATGGCAGCCAGTTGTTGCTCTGAAGCTTTTCCTCATCCATTTCATCGCTCTGTTGTCCTAAAATACGATGGAGAGTTTTTTTGAGCCCCCCGCTGTGTTAAACGACAAAGACCCCGTAGTGTAAGTGCTACCACAGGAACAACACCGTCATACAAGAAACCTACCACAGTCCGTAGACTGTTCATTTGTCTGTTTAATCCAATTTTGCCGGAGCTCATGTGCTTTCGCAGAAACTTTATCATTCCTGTGGGTGACACCAAGGGAGCTTGTTAAGGCAAATCAATTCTAAAAGGGTAGTGCCATCAACGACGTACCCGTGCTGACGTATCTTGGATACAGCATGTGCAATCTTTGTCGTCTTCAGGTGGTCGATGGTCAGTGCCATCAACGACATCACGATTGGTAGCTACCGATAGCAAAAATTCCAATGCAAACTTACGTACTTCTTTTTCAACCTCGGCATCGGAAGTAACACAGACTGATATCTAGTGAACGTCAGTCTTGACGTCCCCTTTCGCCGCCTTCTCCGTCGGGACAGCCACCCGTACTTCCGAAGTTGCTGGAAAAGCAGCGTCGCCTGCATCGACTTCCTCTTCATTCTCCATGGATGCAATCATCACACGTGCTACGCCTTCTTTAATCGACGCTTTGAGGTGACGTAAATCCATGTTGAGACGACTCTCCAGCAACTTTCTCACCGTTTTTGTAGTCATTTCTTCAAATGGACAATTTTTATCAAAATCCAGCAAATCGCCTTCTCGAGATTAATGCTAAGTGCTTCGGTTGTCGTGTTGGCTGAAGGGGTTTTCGTTTCGTCGCTTTCTTTCCTTACCTCTCTCTTCACTCTCTAGCGACGTCGTAGCCACTTTCACTCGTGACTTATTTTTTCTTCTTTTCTTTAGTCTTGTCCCTACTTTTCTTTCGTTTGAGCCAGTCGTTCTTGCTACTATTCTCTTTTTTTCACCTTGCTCGTTTTTTTTTCTCTTCCTTCTTTTTCTTGTCCGTACTACTTTTTCTATTTCTTCTTGTCAACTTCCGAATCGTTCTCGTTCTCCACATCAATAGCATTTGTCCATATCTTCTTCGTCCATTTCGACGTCGAGACTCATTCCTTGGGGCGCCAATTCCGGCGGTGGTGGCTCTAGCGTCGGGTCTAAATCAGACGGCACCATATGCGGCGGTAAACGGATATCTTCCGGTTGCGATAGATACTCTTCCGCTTCTTGGATAGCTTTCACGATTTCGTCGATCAATTTTTTTCTTCTTGGTAAGATGTTTGGGATGGCCTTTCAGAAACTGATCCTTTTGGGCACAATCCCATGGTCGTAACACGCTCTTCTTCAGTCCCACAACCATTTGTACAGCACTTCTACCTAATGGTAGTGTACAGGATCACCAGGAGCCAATAAATTCGCATTCGCATACTTTGCTGGGGATGGCGTGCTAGCGATAACAAAAAGAGCAAAACTCACCGGGAAAAGCGTTAGTATTATTCACAGGCAGTATTAACGCTTGAGAGAATAAATCTTATATTTGACAATACGGCGGCGAAGCTGCCGTGTTTCAAATTACGGATCCGGAATACAAAAGAACACTTTGGTGATCTGTTCTTTATGGATGTACCGGTAGTGAGGAAATAGCGCATAACATTTTGTTCGCAAAGCCGAAACATTCTGATGCTGATTCGGGTGCTCGGTACGCAGTGCCTCAATCACATAGTCCGTCACCTTGGCATGGATCTTTAGCGCTATCGACAGCTTGTCTGGGAGAATTTTTCCGCCATAAACTGATGACCCGCCATAATCTGATGAACAACATGCAGCAAAACCTTTAACTTACGTTAAGTTTAATCAACAAATGTTCTAATACACAAAATAGTCCACATAGTCCCTTCAATAAAAACGTTAGCGAAATGTGAAGTTTTCTAATGACATTTTACCACGTTCAAGTATCAGCTACCGGTATTATTTTAGCCACCGATTACAGTTATACAGCAAGTACGACACCCCTCATAACAATCGTTTTATTTTTCACAAAAAATATTATTTTTCACAAAAAATATTATTTTTCAAATTATATTTAGGATTTATCAATCAACGAGCATGAGTATTACGAGCCTATAGAAGCGTTGCTTTCAGATATCCAGATACCGGATAAGCGACCAAGTTGCAGGAAGGTTACAAACCTAAAGGAAAGTCACCCAAGACGCAAGGCGTCTACCGCAGGGCGGTTACCATATATGATGGGTTGCAGGGAAACCAGATGCAGGGCATCCAGACGCAGGGCGTCTACCGCAGGGCGGTTACCATATATGATGAAGTTTCAGGGCAACCAGATGCAGGGCATCCAGACGCAGGGCGTCAACCGCAGGGCGGTTACCATATATGATGGGTAAGTTGCAGGGCAACCAGATGCAGGGCATCTAGACGCAGGACGTCTACCGCAGGGCGGTTACACATATGAACATAACCGATGCAGAGCATCTAGACGCAGGGCGTCTATCGCAGGGCGGTTATGAAGCTATTGGGATGCAGAGCACCCAGACGCAGGGCGTCTACCGCAGGGCGGTTATGAAGTTAAAGGCAACTTCAACTTCAACATATATATTTAGATATTTGTATATGCATATTATATTCATGTCTAACTAGTATAAAATAGGGCGTGCAAGGTGAGGTGTCAGTTGACATTCTCACGGGTGGAGCGCAGGGCGCAACACACCTTACCTTGAGTCCCCGGGGCCATTCAGGCACCGACCGTAACGGGGTTAATACTTTCACTGGCATACAGAATAAACTGTAGAAGTGCATAGTAATAGCAAGTAACTCTGCTTTACTATTAGTAGTACTATTACTATTACTACTTAAGTACTATTAAGTACTTACACATTGAAGTCACTAAAGTGACATGGACACAACGAGTGACAAAACCCAACAGGTTATGAGCCCAATAACCGGTGATGCTGATTGGTCAGAACCGCGGGTCAGACCCGAACCCAGAGAACAACCCGGAGAAGAAAAAGAAGAAAAAGAAAACATAACTGTATCCACCCCATTCGACATCGTCGCTTTTCGAAAACAAGAGGAAAGTGGTCGCAAGACAAGGACGGACGTATCTACAGCCTACGCTAAGTATCAAGCTACACATCAACCGACTGAAGAGGACGAACAAATGGTCATCAAAGATACAAGCCGTGATATTCGCGTACCGGAGTTGACGGGAGCCGATGATTGCGCGATTTGGAAGCTCAAGATAAGGGCGAAGTTTGCCGTGCAAGGGATGTTAGCGCTTGTCGAAGGCCGAGAGAGGTTTGAAGACCTAAGGAGCAGTAATGCTGAGCGATGCTGGGACATACGCAACAAGAAGGCCCATTTGTTTCTCATGCAATATTAGCTGAAGTGGATGGAATGCCGCCGCGAAACAAGCTTGACGTTCTACAAGAGATGCTGAGTACGGAGTTGCGGAACAACCAACGTATGGAAGATTATATAAACGACATGGTGAAGCTCGCAGTGAAACTAGAGAAAGCTGGTGGCCCGATATCGGATGAGAAGTTTGGTGAAATACTTTTTACAAGAGCAGCGAGTGTGTATCCTGAATTGGGTAACGAATACGCAAGAATGAAGGCGCTGAATCCTGGCGCAGAATTAACGCTGGCTCAAGTTAGAAATCGACTATTTCAAGCGGAAAGGATGCATGACTACACTGGTCAACGACGTGATGGAGCGCGCGGGGTCGCACTACAAGTAAACAACGTCGAGGCACGCAGGGCGGGCATGGACCAAGCATTAGAAGTACAAGTAGTCATCGAAATATTGAGGAAGTGATAAGGCGAAGCTACTGTCGCGTATGCAATGAACGCGGACACTGGGCACGCGACTGCACTAATGGAAGACGTGTTGAAGCGCAAGGACAAAGAGGGCGCTCACGTTTTAGAAGCAGAACTATAAGTCGAAGCCGTGGCATTAACCACAGAGGTGGTCGTGGTAACAAAGAAATGAAGGTCGTGCCAACAACCATTCAAGATATGAGCCACGCGCCAATAGTCGTCCAAGACAAGAAGGACGAGGAAACAGCCAGTCAAACCATGGAAGACAACAAGACTTTGTACTCATGGTTACGACCGATGTGGAAGAAACACCAAAAGACATCATTGAGTGGAAGCTAGACTGTGGAAGCCAAGTACATCTATGTGGCGTACGTGATTGTCTTACGCACCTTCAAGAAGTTGAAGGAAGACAGCTAGTGATGCCACAAGTAATTGTTCTCTATTTTTTCAAATAACAAAAAAGTATTTGGTTCACATGTCACCGTAAAAGAGAAAGGAAGCGTGGTGATCATGATGCAAGATGGCAACACATGGAAACAATGCATTCTGCAGAACGTATGGTATGTGCCAGGGGCACGAGTCAACTTGATATCGCTGGACCTAATGCAAGAGCGAGGCTTTCGAATGCTAATCTCGCGCAACCAGAGGGTATGCTGCTTGAAGAGAGAACGGAGCAGGGACTCCGTGGCATTCAAGATAAGATTCATGAAGATGGCGGGTATCTACCGCATGTTCTCCCCTCATCCTTCCTGTATACCAATGGGGACGTATGGCGTTACGACAACCACTGAAGAAACTAAGAGTGCAAGCAAGAAAGCAAGGAAGGCAGAGGCTAACATGGAGACGTGGCATCGTCGTTACAACCATGTGGGGATGGAGCTACTTTGAAGTGTCGAAAATAAGACAAATGCATTATCCATCCAAAACTAAGAAAGCCGAAAGACCACTGCAACGGCTACACATGGATGTGGATACAATTGAAGAGAAGAGTGCAATATGTGGAAGCAGATATTTCCTGCTTATTGTGGATGAATACTCACGTTACAAGTGGACGTTCCTACTAGACAAGAAGTCAAGTGCAGTAAACAACATCAAGAAGCTAGTTACAAGGTTGGACACAGAGTTCAAATACAAAAGAAGAGTTGTACAAGAACTGTTTGCTGATCAAGGGACAGAGCTAATTTATTCCGATCTACAAAAGTATTGCTGTCAAAGAGGGATCAAGACACAGAGCACAAACGGATACAGCCCACAAGAAAATGGTGTGGCAGAGCGATGGAATGGTGTCATCGTAACGACGATTAGGACTCTTCTAGAAGCTACACAACTTCCCTATACCCTATGGGGTGAGTGCCTACTGCATGTAGTGGATACATGGAATGTCACAGTATCGAAGACAATTGGAGATCACACACCACATGAGCTATTGTATGAAGAACGCCCAGATGTATCACATCTAAGGACATGGGGCTGCGTGGTGTTCGTCTACATACCGGATGGAAGACGAAAGCAAAAAGAGAAGCTGAGAACCAGGACAAGGACAGGGATCCTGCTGGGATACTCATCAAGTACAAAAGGGTACAAGTTCATGGATATCAGAACGGGTGCTGTTGGAACAGCAAGACAAGACAACATACGATTCAAAGAAGATTATACAATACAGTCGAAGTACATGGAGATACTTCTTGACAATGCCTATGGTGATGAAGCGAGACAGCTGCCATCTGAACCTCCGTTCGTAAAAATGCGGAAAGACATGAGAAGTCTTGAGTTTGCCGAAGACAATCCAGTGGCAACAAGACAGGATACCAGCCTAGAACCGGTTGAAGTGTACATCGAAGGTCAGGGGGAGTTGGACTCCACAACGAAGCATGTACAAGACATACGACCTACAAGAAAACGGAGGCCTAATTCGAAGTACAAGGACTATGTGCAAGTGTATCATGTGATATCCAAGAAGGCAAGGAAGCAGAAGCTAGCGCAGGGCGCATATGAGGGCTACGTGACACAGCCAAAAGACAAGCTTCTTGCAGATTAGATCAAGGTACCACAAACCTACAAGCAGGCTATTGCTGATGAGCAGTACGCAGACTACTGGCTAGCTGCTATGCATGAAGAGATGGCATTATTGAAGAAACATGATGTGTGGATATTAGTACCGCGAAGGACGAAGTGCAAGGACCACAATGTTATCACGAACCGATGGGTATATGCACTTAAGAAGGACGAGCAGGGCTACGTGAAACGGTTTAAAGCACGGCTAGTGGTGCATGGATTCAAGCAAGTCTACGGCATAAATTATTACGAGACATATGCACCAGTGATCAGATTTGACACTATTCGAGCGGCACTATACTTTGCGCTACAGCAAAGATGGGTGGTACTACAATATGATGTGAAGACAGCCTTCTTACATGGAGACTTACAGGAAGAAGTTCTCATGGAACAGCCGAGTGGCTTTGAAGACAACAAGCAAGACTATGTGTGCAAGTTAGTCAAGGCTCTCTATGGATTAAAACAAGCTCCTAACGTATGGAATTGCAAGCTACATGATCGACTACGACGTCTACACTTTGTTCGAGTCGAGTGCGACTGGGGCCTGTACACCCGATTCCAAGAGGGGGAGATTGATATGCTGCTCACTGTATATGTGGATGATCTATTGCTCATGGGAAATGAAGCTAATTGTGATCAAGTAAGGACACAACTCAAGGAAGTGTTTGAACTGGTAGAGCTTGGACCAGTCAAGTATCTATTGGGTGTCGAGGTGACGATAGACCGACATGCCAAGACCATATTCTTCATTCAAGAAGCATACGTTGTGGAAATATTAAAGCGGTTCCATCTGGCGACGTGTAACCCAGCACCAACACCTGAAGCGGCGACGTATACCGTCACTAATAAGGAAGATACTCGTGAACAGCCATACCAAGAGGCAGTTGGAGCACTGCAGTACTTGGTATCGGGCTCATGGCCGGACATTGCGCATGCTGTGAGGAGGTTGGTGCAATATTTAAGCAACCATACGGCAGAACATTATGCACAAGCGAAACGAGTGTTCAGATACCTACAAGGAACCAAGGACTTTGGATTGCTGATGGTGATACGACAAGGACCTGTAGAAGCAGTTGAATTAACTGTCTACAGGGATGCAGACTATGCTAACGACAAAGAAGATCAAAGAAGCATCAGCGGCTACGTAACAATGATGGATGGAGCTGTGATCGGCTATGGATCACGCAAACAAGGAATCAATGCACTAAGCACCATGGAAGCTGAATACTATGCGATGCATGAAGGTGTAAGGGACTTGCAGTGGGTACACAAGTTATGCAAGGAGTTAAAGGTCAAGGCACAAACACCGAAGATATAATGCGACAACATGGCAGCCATATATCTCACGAAGAAGCCTGGTAAACGTCATCATGTCAAGCACATTGAGAACAAGTATCATTACGTGAGGACATTGATACAAGAAGAAAGGCTTAGGACGGAACATGTGCCGACAAACAATCAAGTCGCAGATATATTAACCAAGGCACTAGAGCGTGTAAAGTTCACGCGTTTCCGAACGATGTTAGGCGTCGTGCCACGCAGGGCGAAGGCAGACGACCAGTTTCAAGACAATCTTCTTGAAGCAATTAAAGGAGGAGCAACTACAGACTTACTTGCAGGGCGCGTTCAAGTGACGGGCAGAGGCAGGGACCCAGGCACCGTCCTCTGGGTAGGACTCAGAGCTGTCACGCACAAACCTTACGACATGTGATACCTTCCAGTCACCAGGTCGAGGGGGAGTGTCAGATATCCGGATACCGGATAAGCGACCAAGTTGCAGGAAGGTTACAAACCTAAAGGAAAGCCACCCAAGACGCAAGGCGTCTACCGCAGGGCGGTTACCATATATGATGGGTTGCAGGGAAACCAGATGCAGGGCATCCAGACGCAGGGCGTCTACCGCAGGGCGGTTACCATATATGATGAAGTTGCAGGGCAACCAGATGCAGGGCATCCAGACGCAGGGCGTCAACCGCAGGGCGGTTACCATATATGATGGGTTGCAGGGCAACCAGACGCAGGGCGTCTACCGCAGGACGGTTACACATATGAACATAACGATGCAGAGCATCTAGACGCAGGGCGTCTATCGCAGGGCGGTTATGAAGTTATTGGGATGCAGAGCACCCAGACGCAGGGCGTCTACCGCAGG
>MIQA02007323.1:0-25380 GCA_001887855.2 Sclerospora graminicola | reverse complement strand
CCACAGGCATTGCGATGCGCTTAGTTTCAATGATTTTTTTGCATATTGTCTTGAAATATATTCGCGCAGTTTGTTTTTGAGTTGCTCGTTAATCCGAACCTACGCTACTATAGAAGCGAAAGGTGCCATCGTACGAAGCAGTAGCTAGCTGCGGGCATAAGGGGCTAAAGGCAACACTTGTCACCACGTCACTGTGACCTTTTAGCTTAACAAGTCTTCGACCTATGCGAATGTCATAAATGTATGTAGCCTGGTCTTCCGATCCTGTGGCTATGTAGCGCATGCATGGACTGAAGGCAACACCCAATGTCTGTACTCGATTAACGTGCTCACAAAAGCGTATTACACAGTTATCAGCTCGAATATCCCACAAATGTGCGGTGCTGTCGGCCGCACTACTCAACAAGAGGTCGTAGAAATTGCTGGGGTGACTTGTGTAGCACGTCGGTCGAGGTAGTGCTACTGTGTGTGTGGCACGGCTGTGGGTGTCGCGCACCACGCGTACGACACGCTCTCCATCACCAGCACCGACGTTCAGGATTCGTATTGAACGATCAGACTGCCACGGACGACAAGAAGGCTCCGTTGACGCAGGTGAAGCTGGTGACACTTTGCATGTCATCAAAGCTCCATTGTGCGACTCTTTTTTTCGACTTTGATTTAGAAGAACGTCAATGTCGTTCTTCTTCACATACTTGACTTTGCTCGTCGAGGCGCGACCATATAATTTGTCCAGCTCGAATTGATGCAATCGGGCAATGTTACCACACGCAGAGAGCAGAAGTTTGTCCATTTAAAAAAACCGCGCGTCCACAATTTCCTGCTTGGTAGCTTTCTTGGCACTCGACATCGATCCCATCGCGGCTGCAGCAGTAGCAACAGTCGAAGGAGGTGCAATACTGTGAAACGTAAGCAAGGGTTCATCACTGTCAACAAACTACATTTTACTCGTCTTGTCACTCCCGACAGATACAAGCATTTGATCATTCTGACTCCATCGGATTGCGCGTACTGCTTGATTGTGACCAACAAACACGCTACCATCACCACCAAATCGAGAAAACGGCAGTTTGTACACCTGTGCCACTCCATCGCTCCCACTAGTTGCAAGCCATTTGGCATCACTCGAGTATTCAATGTGTAAAATTGTATGACTGGAGGTGAGCGAACTTCACATAACATTTCTTTTTGTTATGTTTGCGGCACTGTCTATCTATACCTCATCATGAGTTGCTATATCCTTTAACAATTAATTCCATCTAAAACCATATACGCTTGGTGGGTGTCCGAAGTGAGAGTACATAGTGTACTTCGAAGTACATGCACTGAAGCCTTGACTGAGAAACAACTTGTTCATTTTATAAAGTTCTTGACAATGAAGACGCTTGCTACTTAATCTACGTCAGCTGTGAATATGCATACAAACAGAAGAAACAACCTAGGACCATGATCGACTTGATTAGGGGGTCGTTCTTTTTGCTCTTGTCTTGGTCCTTTAGACGTTGACGAAATAATTTCGTTCGGAAGAGATGCTTCACGACATATTTAACGCTTAAAACCGCGGATTGGAATTTCGAGACATACTTTCCATCTCTAATTGCTGAGAAGCTGACTGCATAAACGCAAAAGGCTCCGTGGACCCCGAGTTATTCCCATCCATTTCCGAATCGGCGTTCCAGGATTCCGAAGAAAGCAGTGTGGCACTTGGGGGCGCCAAATTCTCATCAAGTCCTGCACTTTCCAACAACACATCAATGTAGTCACGCGGTTGCTGCGTTTCTTGGTGTTCTTCTTGTGCTTGCCGAGTCGTTTGCTCTTGCTGGTTGGAAACCGCCCGAGACTGGAACTGCTGCGACAGCAGTGGCCGTTGTGGAAGTTTTCGGTTCCCACCCGACGTGGTTGGAGTGAAATCTATCGAGCACATGCCACTGTTTGGAATCGAACGAGCGGGAGGATGCGGGGCGTTTGTATTTATACTTCCAAACTTGAAGGGCATCATCAGTGATTGATGACGTGGCTGAGCTTGGAACGAGGAGCAATTACTTGAAGAGGTAGCAGTCTCGGCCGTGGGCCATTCCGATTTTATTGACATTGACCATCCGCTGTTGGATAGAGACTTGATGCCGTATGTCCCACCATTAAATGGTTGCTGTTGTTGCAATTGATAGGCTTCAGAAGTGGAAGAGATAGGGAGGACAACCGAGGTCCCACTTCGGACATTTGACGTAAGCATCGTCTGCTGCGACACAGATGTTGACGTAGACGACATCAGTTCATCAGCTTGGCTAATTGAAATGAGTTTAGTGCCAGTATTGCCAAAATGATTGTAATCGGTTAGAAACTGGTCACTTCTACGTCGGCCAAGGATACTCGTTCCACGAGGTCCCAAATTGCTATTTCCAGCTCCATTGAGATTCATTCCCGTACATAACGTCTCTCCTATTCCAACGTGAGGAAGACTTTGTCGTTTTCCATGCGCAGGTAAATAGGTATAACGATGCGACAGTTCCTTTGTCTCTGCAATTTTTCTCATTTGCATGTATTGGTGCTGCATAGACGTCGTATGGGACATGGAATCCGACCGCGTTTCCATTTCTAGCGCAAATTCTTGTTCCGCAAGTGTTCCAGACCGTTTGTGACTGGATAGTAGCGACTCTGCCGCATGGTTCGAGTTAACAGCAGCCGCAGCTGCTGCTGCAGCTGCCAAGCCAAATGCTTCGGAGCCTGGCAGCATTCCCGTTGAATGACGACGTCCAGCAGCGGCAGAATTTAGAAACGTCACGGTAGCACCTGACAGAGTGTTAGATTTCTGTCGTTTCAAAGCTTGTTGAGTCGGTAATTGGCTTCGCGCCTGCACTAAATCATGCGTTTCAAATCGTGCTTCACCTAAATCTGGTGTTTCAAACTGATCGTCATTCGTTGCTGGAGATTGTTGAAGTTGCATTGGAGTCATCATTTCCATAGGACTCGACTTGATCGTAACGGCCGACATGAGGGCCGAGCTGACCCGCTCTTTCCGCTTAATCAATTTCATTCTGTCTTTATCCGCCCGGAAAAAAAATGGATGACTAAACGTGCAAATATTCGTCTGTGTTTTCGTCCACTTTTTAAATCCAAAGTAGTTTAATTGACGCTGGAAACTTGACACCTTGTTGTGTTTAAAATACTTGGGCAAAATCTGATTCGCCAGTTCATCGGGCTGAATAATCTGAAACGCCGTGCCTTCATGCGACCAGGTAATAATGGCGGGATTCTCCACTTCTAAAATCTGGAAGAGAAAACGCAGAAATTTTGGTACACCCACATTTCGTCGTTTAATCACATGGACGTCGGGTTTCTTTATCTCCGTCCCCAGATTTGTCTCTTCGTGTCGCAACTGAAGTCCCTGCTCTTGTTCCGGCTCTTCACGCGGGACCACTAATGATGCCTGACGTGTAGCCATTTCGTCTATATTATTACTACATGTAGACTCTAAATTCTCATTAAGGTCCATTTTCGTCCCAAATAATGGAAATGACCCAATCGCGTCAAAAGTTGGCGGTCGTTGCGGACTTTCAAAGAGCGACGTCGACGAAGGCGCTAGCATTTCGCTTTGAGAACTCGAGGAGGTCGATGGGCTACACAGAAAGTAGGAACTCGTGCTGGTGTCGCGGTGTCTGTCGCCGAGCATTCTGCGTTGTGCATCCTTTCACACCAACAAAATCTTCGAGAAAAAAACTTCCACGTTTGAAAAGGAGTTTTAGCCAATAGGATCGCTTTAGGTAGACGTTTCAGCCAATCGGCGCATGTCTAGCTTACAAAGGTTGGAAAAATGTCGAGAGAGCAGACAACTGTAGCGAGATACAGGAAGTTGGGTAAGGCCTGACTACATGACGAAATACAAAAGTGGAGCACGATCGAGAGGGTGGATGAGCCACTGTGAAAGATGCGGTGATTTTGTGTGGCAGAGGGAGAGATAGGGACAGGTCGTATGAGTGAAAGATCTCAGACAGAAGGACGTTCGATTCGTCTGGAGTTCAGTAAGTCACATGTATCACACGAAACGTTACGCTTTCACGTTAGACACTTTCTCGCTGGTCAGAGGAATCTTTTATGAAGCACGCAAGCTCTGAACTCGAAGTCAAGATGGGTAGGACTAAGACACGATTGGTCAAAACGAAGGGTTCAAACAAGCGGCTTCAACATGGTGTGGTAGAACATCACATTGCACCCTTTGATGCAAACATTAGGTAAACCACGTAACTGACACAAAGCGTATGGTAAACCTCGCGGAGCAGCTTGCGAGGCTGCAACTTGGCGCGTTAGGATCGTGTCACCGGCCGTCGCGACATCTCAACGATACGCACAATATCAACTCTAATCCGTCTTCTATCTCTCTGCAATGTAGCTCTATTCAACGCTCTTTACTATCCTCGCTACAGTGTCCAACGCAGCGTGTCCTGTCACTTAAAGATTCATCGACTGACCCATCCGTACACTCTGTACCAGTCTTCCAAGTATCGTATGCTCATCATAACTCATTATTTGTTGCTGTTGACGAAGAAGGGGTGGCAGGAGTCATTGACACAGTCGTTGGATGTCAGAAAGGCCGCTGGATGGCGCATCACAACGCTATTTTCGACGCCATATGGACACAAGACGATGCACAGATAGTCACAGCAGCTGGAGACTTACAGATAAGAATATGGGATGTAGAAACAGCAGGAAGGAGCAATTTGAGAGCGGCAAAACCTGTTTTGACGTTGAAAGGGCATGATATGAGTGTCAAATGTGTACGTCAAGCCTCGGATCGAGCTCACGTGTTTGCTTCAGGTGGACGCGATGGACGAGTATTATTATGGGATACTCGTGCAAGTGAAAACCCGGTGTCAACTTTGGAAACTATTCATACAGGGCCAACTTCGTCGAGCGATTTGTCGGCGAATGAAAGTTTCATGTCACCCCGTCAGAAGAAAAAACGACGGCGTGGAATCGCTTCAGTGTCGACGTCCGCTTCGCCTCGGAGTGTCACGTGCGTTGAATTTAGTCCTCTTGGCAACGAAATCATGACAGCTGGTGCAGGGGATGCCGTGGTGAAATTCTGGGATCTTCGACGTCTCGGATCACGTTTCACTGTCGGTTGTGGAAAAAAGGCGACCCGTAATCCAACGCCAGTTCAGCAGATCTTGTGTCTATCTCGTGAAGGTGCTCGTCATGGTATTTCCTCGTTACAGCTTGCTCCCAAAGGTGTTGACGGGACGTCCCGACTGCTTGTGAATGTGCTCAATGACTCGATTGTTGTCATTGATATTGGTCCAAAGCAGCATCAAAGTAACAGTTACGATGCTCGAACGGTACTAAAGTGTATTGGACACCACGCAAGTTCATTTTATAGTAAAGCGACGTTTAGTCCTGATGGCAACTTTATTGCTGGTTCCTCGGCAGATGGAGTCGTGTATATTTGGGACGTACGAAGTGGTACTTTGTACCATGAGACCGTATCAGGTGACTTGAATGTAGAGCAGCGTGTCCCATGTATTGCGTTAAAAGGTCACGCGAATGAAGTAAATGGGGTTACGTGGAGCTCTCGCGATTGTACTCAAATTGCTTCCTGTTCAGATGATGGGACGATAAGATATTGGCAGGTTGGGAGTGTCCCTCAATTACGAGAATTCTATGGTGACGATACGGCGTCTTTTGAGCTAGAATTCGAATCTCGAGGTGGAAAAGCAAAATGGGTAAACTGGAACGCATTTTTAGACCAACCTAACGGTTATGCGTTTCGCATACGCAAAGCAAAACAAGCAGCGGATGCTGTGTCAAGTCAAAGACGTTTTACGTCAAGAAGATACTTATCTTTGGAGACACAACGAGTGTCACGTAAGATTGGACGTTTGCATCCCGTTTATGAGCCTCTTGTGTCACTGAAACAGCAGGAGCCGCAAGGTTTGCTAGAGCAACAAAAGCAGCGAATCAAACTGAGACGAAGATCTAAACCTGCTGCTCCGTTAAAGCAAGGTCAACAAACGCTGCTGGAGATTTGGAGTATGCACAAGTAGCATAATTGAATACGTAAACATCGCATCTTATGAAGTTAAGAGTTTTTTCTCTCTAACTGCTTCCTTTGCAGCACTTAAACAACATTTTCCTCGCATGCCTTCTCAAACACGTCCAGAAATTTGTCGATGTCCTTCTCGTCTACAACTAGCGGTGGGCAGAGACGAATCGTCCTGTATAGAAAAGAAACGCGTTAAGTCATTTGTACCCAACCCATAACGCAACAAAGATGTAACGCACTTTTCACCGGCAGAAATGATGAGTACTTGTTGAGACAGTGCGTACTCAATGAGTGGACCAACAGGTTTGGCACATTCCAAAGCAACGAAAAGACCGCCTTTTCCAATAGGTTTGCGCACGTCCACGACCTTTTCCGGAAACTTTTGCTGGAGTTTCTCTAACCCACTGGCTAAATAGTGACCGCGCTTTTGCACATTGGCAAGGAATTTTTCATCCTTAATCTTGTTTAACACCGTGTTAGCCACAGCACAAACCAATGGATTTCCGCCAAAAGTCGTGCCATGTTGACCGGGAGTGATGGCCGCTGCCACTTTGTTCGACATTAGCACGGCACCAATGGGCAGTCCACCAGCCAGTGGTTTCGCTAGTGTCATAATGTCTGGCGTTACGTCATATAACTCATGAGCAAAGAGTTTGCCGGTACGGCCGAGACCACATTGCACTTCGTCCGCAATCAGCATTGCATTGTGTTTATCACATAAACTTCGCAATTCTCGCATAAAGTCCGGGTCAGCAGGATAGACGCCTCCTTCGCCTTGCACAGGCTCTATAAAGACACCGGCCGTTTTCTCTGAAATGAGCTTTTTCACACTATCAATGTCGTTAAATTCGGCATAATGCACACCCGGTACAAGTGGCATAAACGCTTCTCGAATCTTAGGTTTGTGCGTAAGAGTTAACGCCGCAGCCGTTCGACCATGAAATCCGTCTTTAAAGGAGATAAATTCATACTTTTGGCCCTCTAAAGGTCTAGTAGAAGCAACATTCAATGTTAATAAGTTAGGTCATGAAGTTTAAAGAATAACTAAAATATTTAAACACTTACGTTCCCTGGGTAATGCGGTTGGCGTATAGTCGTGCGAATTTATAAGCCCCTTCATTAGCTTCTGTGCCTGAATTCGCAAAAAAGACTTTATCGAAACGAGAATGATCCACGAGCGTCTTGGCCAATTCCAAAGGGGCCTTGGAGTGAAATAAATTGCTCACGTGCGTCACGTGTTTGCCATTTTCCACCAGACTCTGATACCAATCGTCATCTCCATGTCCGAGCCCTGAGACTGCAATCCCTGCATAAAAGTCCAAAAACTCTCGACCTTGGTCGTCGTACAATTTGCTGCCTTTACCGTGTGTAAACACGAGACCTGATTCGCCACGCACACCATTGGCATTGTATGTTTTGGCGAGATATTTTTGCTCATACGTATCAGGATTAAATCGTGTCATTGTGGAAAAAGCACGGGACGTGCCACCAGCCACACGTTGGAACTGTTTCAGCGAGGGGAGCATTTTTTAAGTGGAAGGGTCGATTCTAAACCATTGTTTACGGTATTGTTACGATCAAGTGAGTAGGGCTCAAACCCGCGTGGTTTGGAGTGGGTTAAGGTCGACCCGCCGCCCAGCCCGCGGGTTGCGGGCTGGAAGGTGCAGGTTGAAAAACGGAGGTATTTGATTGGTCAGATGGTCGTCGCCATCTCGGTTGGCTCAACTGACCTTGAAGAGGTCGGCTGAGTCAACAGATTTTCGGTTATAAACTTATACAGGAATTTTCACCCAAAACTCACAGACATGGATGACACTGTTTTTGCTCACCCATATCACATTTTTTATGAAAGGTAGGTGTGTCTTCTTTAACTTGGTTGGCCCTTCGGTTAGGAGCCTCTAACCGAGGTGACTCAAACAGAGGTGAACTTTTCCCTTAGAGGTTGGCCCTTCGGTTAGGAGCCTCTAACCGAGGTGACTAACAGAGGTGAACTTTTTCCTTAGCGGGTGTGACTGAAGGGCACTCAGTTAGAAGACACACGATTTCATAAAAATGTGAATCGGTGAGCAAAAACAGTGTCATCATGTCTGTAGTTTTGGGTGAAAATTCTGTAAAGTTTATACCGAAAATCTTTGACTCGCCGACCTTTCAAGGTCAGTTGGTCCACGAGATGGCGGACGACCTCTGACCAATCAAATACCTCCGTTTTAACCGAGCTGTTTTGGACTACCAGCCGCACCGCGCTAGAGCCCTAAGGGAAAGTTCACCTCTGTTTGGAGTCACATCGGTTAGAGGCTCCTACTGAAGGGCAACCAAGTTAAGAAGACACACCTATTTCATAAAAAATGTGATATGGGTGAGCAAAAACAGTGTCATCCATGTCTGTGAGTTTTGGGTAAAAATTTCTGTATAATTTTATAACCGAGGATCTGTTGACTCAGCCGACCTCTTCGAGGTCAGTTGAGCCAACCGAGATAGGGACGACTATCTGACCAATCAGATGCCTCCATTTTTCAACCGAGTTGTTCCAGTACAGAGGTGAACTTTGCCCTAACCGAGGTGACTCAAACAGAGGTGAACTTTTCCCTTAATTATCTCAAGTTCGAATCAGTTTCTAATTTGCCACCAAGCCCTCACCGAACAAAAGTTGGGGGAGGGCCAGACAGAGCAAGGAGAGAGACCAAATCGTACGGACGGACGTTCAGGGCACGAGGCACTCTGTGCCAACAAGGACAGGCGAATCAACCGTTTTCTGTAATAACGGCGTCGGTGGACTATGACCAGGACATACAGGGCTCCGATCGCATCGAGCCAGTTCTCAAGACACCGGATGTGTGGCAACGATCACAGCAACCGCAAAGTTATGGACTCCAGGAAACTAATAATTTCCTGGGGACAAAAAGAAGAGCTCAAGCAGTGATAAGCACTGCACTTGGGCAACAACAACCAGTAACAAGTGGTGAAGGTTTGCGTCATGTATCCAGTGCGTTTCTACCACCCATCGAGCACCGCTTTCGTTAGCGAGAAGATACTTGGAGACCAACCCGTCTAGACTTGTTGAACATCCTGAGCAGCGAATAGTATCAAGGATTAGGACATACAAAGGTAGCTATGTTATCACTTACTACTGGTAATTGACTAATGGACTGCTATTAAAACTAAACTATCTCAAGCTCGAATTTTGTTGAAACGCCCTCTCAACCCAGTGAAAGTTGAGTAAGGATCCGGACTACGTATCACACGCAAGGCAGCAACACTACGATACCTATGAGTACGATTGGCCCGGGGTCTGATCCCCCTGATGATGACAAAAATTATCAGGGAACAGAGGCCAGCTCAGACGTATTTACCCTAGGAGACGACTGTGGATACCGCAGCATCAGAGAAACACCAGCCTCCCCAGAGGAGACATCGCCACCCCTGATTCCGAAACCCGAGTCAGAACCGGTACTACCGGACAAAGTTCACCAGGAATCAGGTGTGGCTAATACAACTGACCCTATCATTAAGGATAAAAAACGGCCAACACAGTCAGACACCGCAAGTACCTCGAGGAATGATATGGCCTACGCACTAAGAATGGCTATGGCACAGGCAATGAATCCAAAGCCTCGGGTCCAGGAATGGAAAGATATTATACAACCATTATTTAAGCAGATATATCAAAAGGCTAAAGGACCACGATCGCGGTTATCTCCAATTGCACAGCGCCTTCTTAAATTGAAGAACGGCGAATGTGAAAGATTGCTCGATTTATTTAAGACGATCGTCATTAACCAAAACAACGAGTGGACAGTATGGCACCAATGGATTGTTGGGGCGGCTTTAAGTGTTCAGCGTTCAAATCAAACTTTCGAAGGACTTTAATGGAAAATTATCGGTCAAGACCAAGTCCAAACAGCGGGAAAAGAACCAACTCCGCTAACAAGATGGGCTTCAAAAATAATGGGATCATCTGATCAATCATCAATTGATTCATTTTTTTCGAAGCCCTTTCTTTTTAAAAAGGACTTATACACAACTAAAGAGCTCAAAATTTTACGCAAAGAGTATATGGGGGATATACACCGGGCCATATACGTAAAGGCACTGTCAACAAATGGAAAATTATCAAGGATTAGTGGAAGGAACGATACTGGCGAAGCAACTCCCATTATTCATCAAACGTATTATGTCGCTGGAAGAGCAAGTACGTCTGGTTCAAACGATAAGAGCACAGGTAGAAGGGTGTCTTATTATGGGCCTCAAGGGAGAAAGTCCAATAAAAGAAGCCTTTCTAATTACGCTCAGTCTCCAGGAGAGTATTGCAACAACCCGAGCAACTGGCTCGAAAGCACTCTGGTCAATGGTGGCACAAGTCAAAACCATCAGTTATAATGCGACCAATCACTCCTTATATTTCCAGTTTTACACAAGAACAATGGCAGAAAAATTTGGGGGATTAAAGCCCCCTTTCATAAGTATGAACATTCACTGTGCAACTTACACACTCGGGGTCGCGAAGGCAAGGCCTCGATCTGGAAAAACCAAGTGGATACTAATGGAGAGGATTACTCTACCAGTGGTTATTACTCGTGCATTTAAAAAAAATGTCACAAGAACGATGGATCTTAACAAATTGTATGGTATGCTAAAATCAATGTTGAATATGCCTTTTCAGTTAGAGGATCTCGACAAAGGTGGACCTTTCTTGGAAACATCGACTTCATGGGAAGTAATTTTTAAATCCGATTCATGCCCAAAAGTATTGTCCAGAATTAAGCGCATTAACTGGTGTCAAACAATGCTAATACTGGAGCACCCTCATATGAAAGGCCAGCGGCAATGTTTACGATGTGAAGAAACTGGGCATCCAATGAGGACGTGTAACACAGCCCTAGAAGACTTACTAAAGTCGGGATGTATCGTCATCACTAGTTGTAGCCATGTCAATTTAATGACTTCTATGTGTAAGTACTTAAGTAGCAATAGTACTATTAATAGTAATACAGAGTTACCTGTTATTACTATGCACTTTTACAGTCTATTCTGTAGGACAGTGGGAAGTATAAACCCCGTTACGGTCGTGCCTCAATGCCCCCGGGGACTCAAGGTAAGGTGTTGTAGCGCCCTGCGCTCCACCTGTGAGATTGCCAACTGGCACCTCACCTTGAACGCCCTATTTTTATTAGTTAAACATGAATTTATATATTCATATACAAATTCCTAATATAAGTTGAAGTTGAAGTTGCCTTCAACTTTGTAACCGCTCTGCGGTAGACGCCCTGCGTCTGGATGCTCTGCATCCCAGAATGTGGTGAAGTGGTCCTGGAATTAAGGGGCTTATGAGAAGTGAAGGCATTCACCTGATTGGTAGAAATGTTGGTCCCAGCCAGCTGCCACGGATCGGCCACCATAGGACGCAGGCTGGTAGCTGCCGGGTGTATCCACAAGCGGCAGGACGGTGCAAGGCATGGAATCGAGCCAGATGGGCGTGATCAAGAGACTCGGAATCGGGCTAGCCAGAAGTAGGCCGTCCAGATCAGGTGGGCTGGATGGCCATCGATGGTGGATGACCAAGGGGCGGATCGTCTAAAGGATGTGCGTGCGAAGAAACCAAAGGCAAGCTAGGCCCCTGTAGAAGACGGATGGGACGTCGGAGGTGGATGCTTGGCCGCTAAAGAAGAGTCGACGTCAGTGGCCAGGTATGCCTAGATGGATGGCTATTAAGTGGAGCTGGATGGTTTTGGTGTACGGTACACAAAAGAGATCCAGGTGGAACTGACTGGGCTATTTCAGGTTGGGCACATGACTATCCAGCCGGGCTATTTTGGGTAGGTTACACAAAAAGTTGTATTGGATATAGGGATAAAAATCAGTATACCTTTCGCTTTCTAAGACACAAGTCGCTTTCATTGGTTCACAGCAGAGGGCCCCTCTTGCTGCTATTGGTTTGCCCGGGGAAGGTTAAGTAACCCACCGGAAGTCCCCTGACAGGGAGTCGCTGCGTCGCGTATACTCAACTCGAGTCGCTCGTGTTTCTGAACACGGTTTTATCTCTATTGGAAAGTGTGGTAACGTTTTGGCCTACTGTGGAAGATTGTGGAGTTTTATTTGGATTCCCTATTACGTACATGACAGGATTTGCCCCTTTATTTGGTTTAGCTGGCCGATCGATTATTTTCGGTCCAGCCTTCGCATTATACAAACTTCAAGTATATTGTCAATCCTGCTCCCCGGTGAAGATTTCTGCCCAGGAGCTATCCCTAGTCCTAACCCTCGTCTCCCTATTCGACGGAGTTTTAGCTTTTCGCCCTAGGGTCCATCAAGAGAGCGCAACCGCCAGTGCTGACGGGTACACAAGGTGAGCTTTTCGAACATGGATCATCCAAGTCGTCACGACCAAGGTGATGGGAGTGACCGATCCAGCCGGCCGGATGCCGGATCGGATCAAGACCTGGATGGACTGAGTACAATCTCCGACAGTCAGTCATCTGGGCCCCCCCCGTGGGTGTTCGCATCTCAGAAGGAATTTCTGAGAGCGACTACACCACAATAGTGTTTGTAACCGCCCTGCCGTAGACGCCCTGCGTCTGGATGCCCTGCATCCTCTGATCATTGTAATCGCCCTGCGGTAGACACCCTGCGTCGCACCTCCTTGAAGCCCCTGCGTCTTGGGTGTCTTTCCTTTGTTTATATGTCCTTTCGACAACTTGGTCGCTATCTGGTATCCGGATATCTAACACTCCCCCTCGGCCTGGTGACTGGAAGGGATCACCTGTCGTAACGTTTGTGCTCCACAGCTCTGAGTCCTACCCAGAGGACGGACCCTCGGTTCCTGCCTCTGCCCGTCACTTGAACGTGCCCTGCACGTAAGTCTGCACTTCCTTTAATTGCTTCAAGTAGATTGTCTTGAAACGTCTCGTCTGCCTTCGCCCTGCGTGGCACGACGCCTAGCATCGTTCGGAAACGCGTGAGCTTTATACGCTCTAGTGCCTTATTCATTATGTCTGCCACTGGATTGTTTGTCGGCACATGTTCCGTCTTAAGCCTTTCTTCTTGTACCAATGTCCTCACGTAATGATACTTGTTCTCAATGTGCTTGACGTGATAATGTTTACCAGGCTTCTTCGTAAGGTATATGGCTGACGTGTTGTCGCAATATATCTTCGGTGTTTGTGTCTTGACCTTTAACTCCTAGCATAACTTGTGTACCCACTGCAAGCCCCTTACACCTTCATGCATCGCATAGTATTCAGCTTCAATGGTGCTTAGTGCATTGATTCCTTATTTACGTGATCCATAGCCAATCACAGCTCCATCCATCATTGTTACGTAGCCGCTGATGCTTCTTCGCTCCTCTTTATCTTAGCATAATCTGCATCCGTGTAGACAGTTAACTCAACTGCTTCTATAGGTCCTTGGCGTATCGCCATCAGCAAACCACAATCTTTGGTTCCTTGTAGGTATCTGAATACTCGTTTCGCGTGTGCATAGTGTTCTGCCGTATGGTTTCTCAAATATTGCCCCAACCTTCTCACAGCATGCGCAATGTCCGGCCGTGAGCCCGATACCAAGTACTGCAGTGCTCCAACTGCCTCTCGATATGGCTGTTCACGAGTATATTCTTTATTAGTGACGGTATACGTCGCCGCTTCTGGTGTTGGCGCTGGGTAACTCGTCGCAGGATGGAAACGCTTTCAATATTTCCACAACGTATGCTTCTTGACTGAAAGAATATAGTCATGGCATATCGTCTATCGTCACCTCGACACCCAAATAGATACTTGACTGGTCCAAGCTCTACCAGTTCAAACACTTCCTTGAGTTGTATCCTTATTTGATCGCAATCGTCTT
The DNA here is from genome assembly GCA_001887855.2 of Sclerospora graminicola. Classification (NCBI taxonomy): domain Eukaryota; phylum Oomycota; class Peronosporomycetes; order Peronosporales; family Peronosporaceae; genus Sclerospora; species Sclerospora graminicola. The sequence continues at coordinate 11,507 of MIQA02007323.1, read as the reverse complement.
AAATTTAACATGAGCAATAGGTCATCCACGTATAGTCGTTGTTTGTTGTAAATTTCCCATGAGCAATAGGTCATCCACGTATACAGTGAGCAGCATATCAACCCCCCCCCTCTTGGAATCGGGTGTATAGGCCCCCGTCGCACTCGACCCGAACAAAGTTATACGTCGTAGTCGGTCATGTAGTTTGCGATTCCATACGTTAGGAGCCTGCTTTAATCCATAGAGAGCCTTGACTAACTTGCGCACATAGTCTTGTCTGTTTTCTCTAAAGCCGCTCGGCTGTTCCATGAGATCTTCTGCATTTAAGTCTCCATGTAAGAAAGCTGTCTTCACATCATATTGTAGTACTGCCCATCCTCGTTGTAGCGCAAAGTATAATGCCGCTTTAATAGTGTCAAATCTGATCACTGGTGCATATGTCTCGTAATAATTTATGCCATAGACTTGCTTAAATCCATGCACCACTAGGCGTGCCTTAACACGTTTGACGTAGGCCTGCTCGCCCTTCTTGAGTGCATACACCCATCGATTTGTGATAACATCCTGTTCTGTTTGCTTTGCCCTGCGCTGCACTAATATCCATACGTCATGTTTCTTCAGTGATATCATCTCTTCATGCATAGCAGCTAGCCAGTAGTCTGCGTACTGCTAATCAGCAATAACCTGCTTGTAGGTCTGCGATACCTTGATTTCATCTGCGAGAAGCTTGTCTTTTGGTTGTATCACTGTTGCAGAGCTCTCATATGCGCCCTGCGCTAGCTTTTGCTTCCTTGCCCTCTTAGACGTCACATGATACATTTGCACGTAGTCCTTGTACTTTGAATTAGGCTCATATATCCGTGTCTTGTACACGCTTCGTTGTGGAGTCTGACTCCTCCTGACCCTAGATGTACACTTCAACCGGTTCTAGGTTGGTATCTTGTCGTGTTGCCACCGGAATGTCTTTTGCAAACTCAAGTCTTGTCATGTCTTTTCACATTTTGACGAACGGAGGTTCAGATGGCAGCTGTTTAGCTTCATCACCATAGGCATTGTCCAGAAGTATTTCCATGTACTTCGTCTGTATTGTATAGTCTTCTTTGAATCGTATGTTGTCTTGCCTTGCTGTTCCAACAGCACCCGTTCTAATATCCGTGTACTTGTACCATTTCGTGCTCGATGAGTATCCCTGCAGGATCCCTGCCCTTGTCCTGGGTCTCAGCTTCTCTTTCCGCTTACGTCTTCCGTCCGATATGTAGACGAACACCACGCAGCCCCATGTCCGTAGATGTGATACGTCTGGGCGTTCTTCATATAATAGCTCATGTGCTGTGTGATCTCCAATTGTCTTCGATACTATAACATTACATGTATCCACTACATGTGGTAGGCACTCACCCCATAGAGTATAGAGAAGTTGTGTCGCCTCGAGTAGGGTCCTTATTGTTGTAACGATGACACCATTCCATCGTTCTGCCACACCATTTTCTTGTGGGCTGTATCCGTTTGTGGTCTGTGTCTTGATCCCTCTTTGACAGCAATACTCTTGTAGCTCGGAATTAATCAGCTCTGTCCCTTGATCAGCAAACAGTTCTTGCACCACTCTTCTCTTGTGTTTGAACTCTGTGTTCAAGCTTGTAACTAGCTTCTTGATGTTGTTTACTGCACTTGACTTCTTGTCTAGTAGGAACGTCCACTTGTAGCGTGATTAATTCATCCACAATAAGCAGGAAATATCTGCTTCCATATATTGCACTCTTCTCTTCAATTGTATCCACATCCATGTGTAGCCGTTGTAGTGGTCTTTCGGCCTTCTTAGTTTTGGATGGTTAATGAATTTGTCTTGTTTACGACACTTCACACGGAACACAAGCATAGCGGTTCAACTCCTTATTGATCTTAATGCCCTGCACCAAGTTATCTCTTCCCATCGTACGAAGTAGCTTCATCTCCACATGGTTATAACGACGATGCCACGTCTCCATGTTAGCCTCTGCCTTTCTTGCTTTCTTGCTTGCGCCCTTAGTTTCTTCAATGGTTGTCGTAACGCCATACGTCCCCATTGGTATACGGGCAAGATGAGGGGAGAACATGCGGTAGATACCCGCCATCTTCATGAATCTTATCTTGAATGCCACGGAGTCCCTGCTCCATTCTCGCTTCAAGCAGCACACCTTCTGGTCGCGCGAGATTATTATTCGAAAGCCTCGCTCTTGCATTAGGTCCAGTGATATCAAATTGACTCGTGCCCCTGGCACATACCATACATTCTGCAAAACACAGCGTTTCAATGTGTTACCGTCTTGCATCATGATCACCACACTACCTTTCTCTTTAACGGTGACATGAGAGCCGTTCATCAACACTAGCTGTCTTCCGTCAACCTCTTGAAGGTGCGTAAAGCAGCCGCGTACGCCACATAGATGTACTCGGCTTCCACAGTCTAGCTTCCATTCGATGATGTATTTTGATGTTTCCTCCACGTCGGTTGTAACCATGAGTACAAAGTCTTGTTATCTTTCATGGTGTGGTTGGCTGTTACCTCGTCCTTCTTGTCTTGGACGGCTATTGGCACGTGCTTCATATCTTGAATGGTTGCTGCTACGACCTTCATTTCTTTGACGACCATTGCAACGCCCACCTCTGTGGATATTCCCACGGCTTCGGCTAATCGTTCTGCTATTATAACGTGAGCGCCCTCTTTGTCCTTGCGCTTCAACACGTCTTCCGTTAGTGCAATCGCGCGCCTAGTGTCCGCGTTCATTGCATACGCGGCAGTAGCTACGCCTTATAGCCTCTTCAATGTTTCGATGGGTACTTGTACTTCTCATGCTTGGTCCATGGTCCGCCCGACGTGCCTCGACATTGACATTGTTTTTTAGTAGTGCGACCCCGCGCGCTCCATCACGTCGTTGACCAGTATAGTTATGCATCCTTTCTGCTTGGAATAGTCGAATTCTTACTTGAGCCAGCGTTAATTCTGCGCCAGGATTCAGCGCCTTCATTCATGAGTACTCGTTACCCAATTCAGGATACACACTCGCTGCTCTTGTCAGTAATATCTCGCCAAACTTTTCATCCGATATTGGGCCACCAGCTTTCTCTAATTCCACGGCAAGCTTCACCATGTCGTTGATGTAGTCTTCCACATGTTGGTTGCTTCGTAACTCCGTGCTCAACATCTCTTGTAAAACATCAAGCTTGTTTCGCGGCGGCATCCTATCAACTTCGGCTAGTATCGCATTATACAGCAGATGCGCCTGTCCTGCCTCGATAGCGTTGTTCAATCTGAGTGCGAGATTCGCGCTTAGCGAGTCCACAACAAACAAATGCGCCTTCTTGTTGCGTATGTACCAGCATCGTTCAGCATTATTGCTTCGCATGTCTTCAAATCTACCGCGGCCTTCCACAAGCGCTAGCATTCCTTGCGCGGCAAACTTCGCTCTTATCTTCAATTTTCATATTGCGCAGTCGTCAGCGCCCGTCAACTCTGGTACGCGAATGTCACGGCTCGTATCCTTGATCACCATTGATTCTTCTTCTTCTAGTGGGTAAAGTTGTTGCTTGATACTTGGCGTAAGATGTAGAAATGCCGGTCCTCAACTTGCATCCACTTTCTTCTTGTTTCCGAAATGCGACAATGTCGAAAAGGGTGGATCCAGTTATTTCTCCTTTTTCTTCGGTTTTTTCTCTGGGTTCGGGTCTGACCCGCGTTTCTGGCCAACCAGCATCTTCAAATATTGGGCTCATAACCTGTTCGGTTTCGTCACTAGTTGTAGCCATGTCGATTTAATGACTTCTATGTGTAAGTACTTAATAGTACTTAAGTAGTAATAGTAATAGTACTACTAATAGTAATACAGAGTTACCTGTTATTACTATGCACTCACAGCCTATTCTGTAGGACAGTAGGAAGTATAAACCCCGTTACGGTCGGTGCCTGAATGGCCCCGGGGACACAAGGTAGATGTTGTAGCGCCCTGCGCTCCACCTGTGAGATTGCCAACTGGCACCTCACCCTTGCACGCCCTTTTTTTATTAATTAAACATGAATATATATGAATATACAAATTCCTAATATAAGTTGAAGTTGAAGTTGTCTTCAACTCCGTAACCGCCCTGCGGTAGACGCCCTGCGTCTGGATGCTCTGCATCCAATAATGTTTGTAACCTCCCTGCGGTAGACGCCCTGCGTCGCATCTCCCTGATGTCCCTGCGTCTTTGGCGTCTTTCCTTTCTTTATAACCGCCCTGCGTTGACGCCCTGCGTCGCACCTCCTTGACGCCCCTGCGTCTTGGGTGTCTTTCCTTTGTTTATATGTCCTTCCAGCAACTTGGTCGCTATCCCGTATCCGGATATCTAACAATCGTAGTTTCAATGGAGGATATGACGCGAATCAAGGTACCATCATCAACCTTCCGAAGTATGCAGGAACTTCACCCTAACCCATGCCTTCATCCAAATAATCCACTGGCTGGATACGTGTCCGTCATCAACGCACTAAGACAGCCTCCTCACCAACAAAACTTCAAGAGAATAAAAGAGATGTTACACCTACTGAGGTCCGAATCTAATCTCACCAAGACAAAGGACAAAAATTGCCTCGGTCAGAAAGTTCAGACTCTTCGAAAGTAACAAACGAACATGACCAGGACCGTTGCAGAAACCAACTATTAAAGATATTTCTTCGACGCCAATCAAAAAAGGTATTTCCATCAGGGAAGCAGTCACTTCTGCCAAGGACAGCACTGAAACTTTGATTTCCAGTTCAGGGAATAATCACAACGACCCACAGCCCACTAAGCAGACCAAGGTTGCTTAGCCCAACAAGCACAAACTTCAAACGGACATTATCATCTAGGAGAGTAAAATTAAGACTCAAATTGACAGAATTCTTACCGAGATTCACGTAGAAACAGGTGCGGTACAATATTTTACACTATGTGGGGAGACAGAGAAGACAAATGAAGAACTTTTAACGCTTCGTACAGCTGAAAAGGCAATAGGTATTCAGTTAAACGATACGCCAGCGTTTGGAAACTGTCAGATATATGGTGTGTACGAGGCGCTGGCAACAAGCCCATTTCCAGTAGCTATGGCACAACAACTAGAAGAACGCTCAACATGTATTAAGGAGGGTTGCCGAGCTCGACCTTTATTAGATTTTGGTGTAAACTTTCTGGCAGGGATACGTAAACAAACGTTGATGGAATTAGATCGGGGTTATGACAGAATATCAGCTAAGGAATCAAAAAAGAATTTCAACAATATCTAGAGAACTTCACTTTCAGTGGCTCGGCAATAACAGCAATAGTACCGGCGACAGCCTGGGGAAGTAACGATACGTTAGCATGTATTAGTACCATGCTTCAAGTGGGCATATTTGTGATAAGCATCTTACCGGACACAGAAAAACCTGGAGTAATTCATTTTGCCCCAGAAACGAGCAAAAAAGAACCCGAAAGTTTTTTGGCTAGTGGGGAATACCCAATTTTCCTCCAAGCCTGCCTCGACAAAGTCGTCGATCTCAAACCGGAAGCCCAAATGGTTGCCTATTATATTACACTTTGAAGGAGCGCATTACTCAGCCTACACCCACGGTATTTGGACACAACTAACCTAGGATACTAATGATCGTGACATAGCAATGAGAGCAAGTTATACCACTAGTGCTGACGACGAAGACTTTGATGATGAGAAAGTACCAACTAGTCACACTGAATTTATTGGCGACACACCCATGGAAGAGACAGATATTAGGCATGTTTCAACGGAACGGTCAGATGCTCACAGTTTGGATTCGAATGAGTCAAGTCAACTTACGACTTATAGCATTGGGACCCAGAAAAGTGGGACGGAGATCTGGATGATCGTCTTCACCGTCTCCAAGGACCTACCATACATTATGAACTAAAATGTGAAATCGAGTAGATCATTCTCACCAAGGACCCAATGATGCTAGAACTACTTCAATTTCTCACGGAAACTGTAAGCCGTATATCACTATCAGAACAAGCATCATTAGTGAAAGCCAATCTCAACCACCCTTCATCAACAGAGTGGTATATGAAGAAATATCAGATATCGGCACCCATACTATTTCTATGGCAACATAGAGTGTGGCGTAACATATCTGATTGTGATGAACATCTTTTACTAGATTCCCCCGGGACTGGAGGATCTGAATACCAACCTTCTCAAGATTCACAACCGGAGTCGCATGGAAGTCAATTTATGGCAAAACAACTGTGTATACTTCATAATGCCCCTACTTTGTGCGTCCATCCCTTGGGGTTGGACTAACTGGTGCTCTAACCCCGGTCCGGGGTCATCGGCGTGCGTGGATATGGTATCCATCTCTTTCGTCATGGTAGTCGTAAACCCTACACTAGGTAGGGGTAAAAACGCAATTTTTTTTAGAACTTAATAATAATAATAAATAATAAGGGCGCTGATAGCTGGACCACACCCTTTTGATAAATGGACCACACCCCCAGATCTGACCAATCAGCGCCCTTTAAATAATTAGTGATATCTTTCAATCATATCCTTAGAAGGAATATGGCGCAATATTCACCACCAGAATGAGGGCAGCGATATCGAAGTGGATAACGAGAGCCAAAAAGAGTCGGATAACATGCGGTGATTAATAATGACGATGATGGGGATGACGACAATTACAAAGAGACGGTGGGAGCCAAGCGTGGACGAGCTGATGATAAAAGCGATGGTGTATCACGCCATGTTGACTTCCGTGGTGTTAATTTCGTCATCGATTTCGACTTCCCAAAGAGTGTGCGGTCCTACACTCATCGCATCGGTCGTACTGCACGTGGCGGTGCCTCGGGTACACCACTGTCTGTCTCTTGTATCCAAAGATGATGCTAAAGAAGAATAGATTGCGCTTAAACATGTTCAGACAAAAACAACGGGCTCTGCGCTCCGAATCCCATGACGTTATTGCTCAGCCAGCTGAGTTAGCCTTTGATCATGTACTGGCGTACACCATCGTTTTGTTGGATTGCTCTTTGGGATGATTACCTACCGGTATGTCAGTGCAAATAATGTGATTGAAAGATATTACTATTTCTTAGGGAGCTGATTGATCAGATCTGGGGGTGTGGTCCATTTATCAAAAGGGTGTGGTCCAGCTATCAGCGCCCTAATAATAATAATAAATGTAGTCCAATTAGTGTTAACTATTAGCTACTATGTAGGATCTAACTCTTGAGACGAATAATGGCTCATGTTCTGCATTGAGTCGGTCTACTTCGCATCTGCTGTATCTTCTCGCGACTGTTGGCGGTGCTGGTGATTTTTCAAAAACGCACTAGATACAGATTTGAAGTCGTATACCTTCCTCCCTAGAATCGACATACCGTCTTTCGTACGCCGTCACCGTTTCCAGTTGTGCTCTCCCTTGAGCCAATAAAATTTCTCTAGTTCCTCTGGTGTTTGCTTTCAGTACTCAAAGATATAGCGATTGCGTATCTGCCATAACCACGCCGTGATTATGCGGCAAAAAAAAAACACCTTAAGCGATGGGATTGTCTTTCAAACCTTGACGTAGCGACACCATGCTGATTCATCATCGCCTCCTCGACCCTCCTCCAACATCCAGGGCTGACAGAGTGACGATACATTTCTTAAGGTTATCCAGCCTCTCCAGACTGATGTCTTCACTGCACCAATGACTTGACCGATTTCGCCGGACTTCTTGTGCCGTCCGGCATAGCTGTTACCCATCTCGCTAGTTTCGCTCGTGTATGAGACAGCTCTTGTGTTTCTGGTACTTGCCAGACAAACACATCATTACTTTGGCGTAAGATTTGAAGGAAGAATTGGAATTTGCTGGATACGATCATATTTTCCAATAATAACTCTGCTCGTTCCTTCCGAATCCACGGATTTCCTGTCCAGTTATATGAGCCCCAAAAGGACGCATAATGTGGGGGCATTAACACATGCTGCGGTATCAATTCAGACTTTAAGGATTTCGATCGCTTTAAGTCCTTGAGACATTCTCCTTGGATTGACTTCTAGTTTCGACAGAAGCGATGTGAGATAGGCATTGACATATCATTTCAATTGCTGGAGTTGCGCAACCGATGGTGCTATCCATTGACCCAATTCCGACTGAAGTGACCCTGTGATATCAGACATATGAAACGACGCACAGCTTGTGAAAGACAGTCCTTTCTTCGGCGAGATCATTACATGTTGGTCTCCCCGTTCTTGATTAAACCGCCATGACAACCACGCTTTCTGGTAAAGATCCGGCTTGCCTATTAGCCGCATCGTCGCCGTACTCTATCCATTACGGATGTACCACAATTCACCGCGATGCTTAGCCGTCGTTGGATCTGTCGTATTCTCTGAGCCCAATTAGGTTCCGTTAGATTCCCGATTCTCATATCATTCCAAGGTACCTAACTGTTCCCCCTGCTGAATAATTGGGATTCCATTCCAATGCTGTTAAGAACAAAAATCTGCTCTTCTGGGGTTGTACGTGTAAGCCCGCAATTCTACCAAAATGTCGAACTACCTCCATCGCATGTTTGATTTGCTCCGCCTTCTGAAGGAAAATTGTAGAGTCGTCCACAAAAGCAGAAAACTGATGTGTTCCTCCTGATTTGTCTTGACTAATCGTGATGCCATCCAATAAGGGATGTTGAAGAAGGGCTAACGCCAGGGGTTCCAAAGCAAGAAAAAATGCAACGGCGCTAACGGGCAGCCCTGACGGTTACCGGAGATAACTGGCAATGGTCTGGAGAGTTGATTATTCACTAGAAATTCCGCTGTTATACCTTCGTGTAGCCTTCGAATGAGGTTAATAAAGGTAGTTATTTCATTAGTATCTGATACAGTAGAGATACTTGCGATCGACAGAATTACAAGCTTTAGCAAAGTCCAACAATAATATTCAATAATAATATTAGGACATTTTATTTTAGGACATTCCTCGTAATTTAGACAAGTTTTGACATCAATTTCCACAGTCTGTAAAACCAGTCACCGCCTTATCCATTTGCTTTCCTGATACAAACCCCTGCTGGGTATCACCAATTAATTTTCCCAGGAAACGCTGTAATCTGGACACTAGGATTCTGGCCAAAATTTTGTAACTGGTTTGCACTAGGGATATTGATCGGTAATCAAACGCATTAATTGAATCCTTTTTTTTTCGAAGCTGGATTACCAACGCTTTAAGGAACGAACACGGTGGGTAGTCCCCATTTAAAACTCCATTATATAGAGTCATTAATATAGGGCTGAAAATATTTTCAAAATCCTTGTATAGATCATTATTACTCATGCCATCTGGACCTGCGGTCTTTCCACGGCGAAGGCCTTAATGGCATGAAAAACTTCCGCTTCATCGATTGGAGCCATTAGGATTTGATTTTCTGCTACCGTAACGATCCTCTCAGGTGGTACTGTAAAGAATTTGGACAGACTGCGGTCTATTTACTCGTCCAATATTTCCTTGTGTTCGCGACTCATAATCGTCGCCCACGTTTGGGCAAAGGTATCTGGAATTGAAGTTTGAATTGCAAACGGCTGAGTATCACTTGATTTAATGTCTGTCACTGACGGATCTCTATCCCAGATCGATGCCCTTTTGAATAACCATTTGAGATCTTGCGCCGATCGATGTAACCATTTCCCTCGCCGTGCTTTAATATCCATTGCAAGCGCAGCAGCAGTTTAATTGATGAGTTGTTGTCGTGTTCGTGCACTACTGCGGATGGTTTTCGTTTATTGTCGAGGTCTTTGCTTCCGTCTTTGAGAAGCATTTTTATGGAGAGTGAATAAGATATCATACATGAACTGACACAGTTATTCCACCATATTTTGACTTCATTCTCTTTCGGTTTAGAAGCGATAAGGTTATCCGCTAGCTTCTTGTTAATTTGAAAAGTGGCTGACCAGGAAATGGATACCTGGGCCGGTAATTGAATACTCTAGAGCAATCACCACTAGTGTCTTTGAGGACTAGTAAAATTTGGGCATGGTCGGAATAGACCGGAGGTTCGCAAACCTTTAGCCACTGCATCCATGATGCGACATGCCGTGAGAGATAAAATCTATCTAACCTACTAGCTTGTGATCCCCTCCAGACAGTAAAATGTTCTGTAGGGTCCAAATTCACGTCTAATATAGCTGAGTCCAATAATGTTCGGGTCTGTTAAATTGAAGCTGTTCCCCAAATGTGTCAAAGTAGTACTTTCCGTCTTGTTTCTTCTGTCCCCCCTAACCGATCGAGGATAGGAGATTCGACGCAGTTAAAATCACCGCCTAGCATATAGGCAATTTATTTAGATCTCAAAACGTCCCCCATGATAGTATAATATTGTGGTGTAGTCGCTCTCAGAAATTCTTCCTGAGACGCGAACACCCACGGGGGCCCAGACGACTGACTGTCGGAGGGGGTACTCCGTCCATCCGAGTCATGATCCGATCCGGCATCCGGCCGGCTGGATCGGTCACTTCCATCCGCTTGGTCGTGACGACTTGGATGATCCATGTTAAAAGCTCACCTTGTGTACCCGTCAGTACTGGCGGTTGCGCTCTCTTGATAGGCCCTAGGGCGAAAGTGTAAAGTCCGTCAAATAAGGAGACGAGGGTTAGGACTAGGGGTAGCTCCTGGGCGGAAATCGTCACCGGGGAGCTCGACTGGCAATATACTTGAACTTTGTATACTGCGACGGCTGGACCGAGAATAATCGATCGGCCAGCCAAACCAATGATAATGAAGGGTAAATCCAAACGTGTACGTAAAGGGGAATCCAAATATAACTCCACAATCTTCCACAGAAGGCCAAAATGTTACCACTTCCAAATACTTAATATACCGTGTTCAAAACACGGGCGACTTGAGGTGAGTATACGAAACGCCGCGACTCCCGGTCAGGGGACTTCCGGTGGGTTACCTTAACCTTCCCCGGGCAAACCAATAGCAGCAAGAGGGGACCTTGTTAGCCCTCCGCTGTGAACCAATGAAAGCGACTTGTGTCTAAGAAAGCGAAACGTATACTGATTTATCCTATATCCAATACTCCCTTTTGTGTGACCTACCCCAAATAGCCCGGCTAACTCCGATTTTGTGTACCCGCCTGGCCGGTACACCGATGTACCCGCCCGGCTACCCAACCCCGTTACCAACCCGGCCGGTACACCCAACCCAAATGGTACCAGCCCGGCCGGTACACCGAACCTAGCTGGTACCAGCCCGGCCGGTACATCGATCCAAGGTCGTCTTGTCCGCCTAGTCTGCTAGCCCAACTATCCACATCTTCAGTCGCACTCATCTGGCCTGATTCCAGACCTGGCGCTGTCCGGCCGCTGGTAGATACGCTCGGCGACGGTCATCCGGCACCTATGCCCTTGGTCCACATTCTAAAATATTGAAGCGGAGCCGGCCATCGCCGGATCCGGCTGAGTGTATTGGCCGAAGCTACGCCCGATCGCGGAACTGGTTTTGCCCACTCAGAGGGAGACGGACGAACGACAGAGTCGGGAGAAAG